>BPLR01008303.1:0-158497 GCA_021605095.1 Caerostris extrusa | reverse complement strand
ACCATTACGTATTGCTGTTCCAAACATACTGCGTTGTTTACACTAAATTTGCATAAGCTGTCTTTTTCCTCGTCATGGATTTCGGATGATTTTGAACCATGACATTCTGCTTCTTCACAAAATCGCTTATTCCTTTGCGTTCGCATTTGATTTCCGACGCATGTAATAAATCCTCTTTTCAATCGTTTTTCGAAAATGCCCTTGGGAAAACACGTCAACTTCTGCGTGTTTTCTACGGCAAGAAAAGTAAATTGTCGTCGGAAACTTTTCGACAACAGTATAGATTGCCCGTAGACTTCGTTCAGAAAAGCTCCGGGTCTTTTGTTCCTCCTAAAAAATTTGTTTTCTATCGCCCTGGTTTTCTTCACAACGTAACTTCAAAATGGGTTTCTGATTCAGTGGCTAATTCTGTAGGTAAAGAATGGAGACGAAAAGTTTTGCAACGCGGGAGTGGACCCATGCTATGTTTTGCCGGGTTTGTTCTCGCCAAAAAGCCATCACTTTTAACCGATGAAGAAGAATGTGAAAGTTTATCTTATTTGATTCGGGTGAGTATGTGTATAATACATTTTGACTGATTTTTTATTTACTCTGTTATGATTGCCGTCGCTGACGCTGTCATTGTCATAACTTTCAAATTTCCAAAATGAAACCATTTGTAAGTTTCTGCACGGTGTTAAGCATTTATTCTTTTGCAAATTATAGTAAAACCTTCATTTTTTTTTTTTATTAATTTAATTTTTTAATAAGCAAAGCGAATAAAAATGATAAAGAATAAAAATAAGTAATTCGAATTTCTATTAAATAGTTATTTTTCTTCATCTGTATTTTTTATTGTTAATATGCCGACTAAACATATTGTTTAAAAGAAAATATTTCGTGAAATTTAATAAGTGAAATAATTTTTATGTGCTTCAATTTCTTTAATGCTAAAACAATTTAAATAAGTCTTAATTCTCTGTTGTCCTTTTAATTGGTAATTTACAAACAGACACTCAGCTCTTCAGGTTATTCATTATCTTAATTTGTTACAAAAAAATTAAATTTTTGTAGAATTATCTGTATTTTGTATTACATAATACTGTTTATCATTTTTGTAGAGTGTGTAAATTCGGTTAATTATTCATTTAAAATTTAATACTTTCATCTTAAAATGTGCCTAAAATAATGAAATGTCTATTATATCATATTTAACACATCACACATTTTCTGGGCATGATATTTTTAAAGTAAGTAAAGTAAGCTTAAGAATAATTTTAAAACAATTCTTTTTTAAAATTTGGAAATGAGATGACTTGTATGTTGATTCATTGAAGTCAGTCAAACCACAAAATAGGGGCCTTTGAGATTTGACGACTTTTTGTGATGCCAATTGAGAGATAAGTCATCAAATGTTGTAACCTGGGTTTCATGTACTGTTTGCAATTCTCTTTACTTACAATTGTAACCTGTTTCTTGGCTCACTTTGGTGAAAAGAATTTTTGATGTCAAATATCATAGGCCCCTATTCTGCAATTTTGACAAAGACAATTGTTTCTAAATCAATGGAGGGCCATATTCATCTATTTTAAGAATATTTTGTTGATTTTAATGCCAAGCAGAAAAAGGCAATGAGATCTACGATGCAAATTTAAAAAGCTTTTTTTTTTCTGAGTGTTTATTATATATTCCTATCATCTTGCTGTTACAGATTTTTGATAACTTGTAACAATAAGATGCTAGGAATGTAATAGCTATATAGTTTAATGCTAGTTTAATTTTTTTCTTAACTTCAGATAAGGACCATGCAATAATGAAGATATTGTGCATAGTTACCATCTTGAGATCTGTTTATTTTGTTGATAAACATTGCAGGGCAAGAAAATTGTTTTTAGTCATTGAACTGGTGGATCCATAAAAAACTGGGACCCATTTTTAACTGTTTTGTCTTATATATATTGCTTTCAATATGATATTTGGATCCTGCACCAGTTGTCTATCACTACAATAAATAAATTTTGGCATATTATTTATTTAGGTTAGTTTGGTTTACTTAACTTCAGTATTTTTTTTTTCGAAAAATCACAATATTTTTTCTACGCTCTACATTCTTGATATGTGGATATCAGAATTATGAGCACTTTTAATTTTACTAGCACTTCTTTCTCTCCACTATTTTTTTAGAGGTAAAAAGTCATCTTTTGTTTTATTTATAGTTATGCTGATTTGGTCCATAGATGTTGATTGATATTAATGGAGTAATTATTTAATTACATAATTCTACTTTTTAGGATTCATTTTCTTCTATTCCTTGGCAAAATGTTGGATTAAATATTGATAAAAATTATGCAGTTAACAGACAGTTTTCATTGAGTGACATTAAAATTGGAGAAATGATTGCTAAAGGATGTAATGCTGCTGTCTATAGTGCTTGCTTTGGATCAGAATCAGGTAAGCATCATTTCATGATGCATTTTTATTTATATTCTAAAAATGGAATGATATATCATTAAAACTTTTTCATTACTATATGATGACATGTAGTGGAGTTGGTAATGATATTGTTATTATAAAAATTGATTTAAAAATTTTAAGTGCATAAAATATATTTATATAATAAGTCTTCAAGCAATTGTTTTACACTTGACAAGTGTTTCATTTTTTTTTTTTTTTTTTTTTTTTTTTTTTTTTTTTGCTGTAAGTTTTTCTTATAATATGTTAAGTAAGCAAAATATTTTGTTTTTATAAGGCCTTATAAGACCTCTATTTACGGTACATATTATGCCACAAGTTTGTAAAAATATTAATTCCATTTGACAGCATACTTGAAGTTTCTTATCATGACGAAGTATAGGACATTTAAGCAAGAAAAAGATGAAAGGCACAAGAAAAACATATTTTCAATGACATCCCTAATTTTGCTATATGTTAGTTGTCTAGTATTAAAAGTTTTTTTTTTTTTTTTCTTCTACACCCAAGAAAAGTCTAAAGACCAGAGTTTCCTTCTTGCAGCCCAGTGCAGATCAGCATGGTTGGAAAAATTGTCCATAGTAAAGTGCTTGTCATGGACAGCAGATGATTAAAATTCATGAAGTTTCCTTCTAAACATAGAGGGCAGTCGGGAAAAAGGGAAATACCAATATGGTATAAATGACCCTGTAAATAGTCATGTGAAGTCAAGAGTTTAAAATTGGCAGTGGTCACATGTCTAGGGAGATTGCCCGGGAGGGGATTAGTCAAAAGTACACTCCTTGATTTTCCCATGGCCTGAGTCACATCAATTTCATTGTTAGTTCTTAATTGCATTGTTGATCTTCCTCTTTATCTCATTATAGAATAGAGGCAGGAGCAGTGTCAGCCTTAGCCAGTCGATTAGTACATTCATTGCCAGGGATGCCACAGTGATTAGGTACCCATTGTAGAGTGGTGGTCTAACAATTTATTAAAAGTTTATCAAGAAGGATGCAAGTTACTTTCATCCTAGCTGTATAATTTTTCTGAAAGATTCCAGAGTTTGGATTGCAGCACAGGAATCAATAAGGAAAACAGCCTTGTTGCGAGTTGTAATAGTTGAGAGTTTTGAGGCAGCTTGGCCTATGGCCTCGATTTCAGCATTAAAATCATTGCTGGGTGAACCCACAGCAACATAACCCTCAAAGATTCTAGTATTAAAAGTGTATCCACTTTTGTAGTGAGGTATTGATTTACTGAATTTTATACTGAAAGATATAATATAAAAAAGAACATTATGCTCTTCAATTTATAACAAATTATTCATTATAATTATAATTATTGTCAATTTCAGTGTTTATATTTATGAAATGATTCATTTTTATCTTAAAAGTTACTATAATGTTGAAACAGTTTTTATATTTTATATGGAAAAGCTTTAGAAATTACACCTTCAAAATTTTAAAATAAAATATTTCATTCAGCACTACATCTATATAACTTAGTTTTAGTTTTAATTCCAAACTTGCTTTTATTCATCTCTTAATATGTTATTAAAAAACAGATTTTACAAATGTTGATGTCTGTTTATTAAAAAATAAATTCAATATCAAAATTCATGTTTCACCAAAAAGTCTTCTATTCTTTTTAAATTAATTTATTTTTTCAAATCTTAATGATGCTTAAGCTATTAAAATTGGTAGTATATTTTAGTTAATAGGATTCTACTTGGTACAAAATTTAATGAGACAGGACTGATCTCTAATTATACTAATATATATAAGGATGAATTTTTGCAATGAAAGTTACATTATCTTAATTTGGTAATTTTTGTCATACATTTACAAGTTATTTTCATTTACCAAATAATACTAAATGGACTAGTGTGGAAATACATTTTTACATCTGAATTTATTTAAAACATTGGCAAATTTTTCTTAAAATTTAACAAACTTTCTTTAATCGATTCTTTTATCTATATTAAGAAAAATAATAATAATTAAATAAAAGGGGAGCCAAAACTTGATTGACAATTGCAATTATTTGGGTGTTCAAGTGAGAATGAGGGAATTTTAACTATTAATGGAAGGCAGTTTTTTCATATTCTAGTATTATTAGCATTGTATTATTTTAACTATTATTAGTATTAATGATTTTTTTCTTACTGTTTAACTGTAGCATGATGTGAATGAATGAATATTTTTTATAATACATGTAATGAATATTTTTTGTGAATATTACTTGACCTTAAATATAGGCATCCTGCATTAATTTTTATTATTCGGTTAAAATATCCTTTTTTTTCCCGTAATAAAAAAAATTAAAAATAATAATGGTCTATAGTTCAACTTAATTAGGATTCTTATTTTTTTTATATAATTTTTATGTAGTATTAGACAATCAATTTTAATCATTCAGTTATGTTACTCTTGATGCAGTATGCAATTGAAAATTGTAAAATAATTTCTTTTTTTAGGCCCTTCTGATACCACTGAAAATAATACTGACTGTAATTTTGATGATACCTCAATTCCACCTCAGCCAGCTACTGTATTAAATGAAAATGAACAAAGTAACTAAAATATTTCATTTTTAAAAAGGATTTTTGCAGCTATATTCAATAATGTAAATCTTAATTTTTATTAGTTGTTTGAGGTGTTTAAGAATTTTTTTAATATTTTATTCACTAACTAAATTTTCAAATTTTGCTTTTTTTATAGTTCGATTTCTAAAAATTAAATATAATGGCTTGATCATAAGTTTATTTAAACTATTTAAAAATGTTACTATTATTTTTGTGCCAAACTTTAATTATTGTTATTTAATGTGAAATTATGCTATTTAAAGAGGAATAAATGCTTCAAACAACATTTATTTTAAAACTAAAAGCATCTGCAATCATATGTCTAATTATTTTGCTTTTAATTTGATTTTTGCTTTCAATTTTGTTGTTATGAAAAAGGGTCTTTTTATTTTATGAAATACTATATTTGTACATATTTGGTCAACAAGAAAGTTCTTTCAATTTTCACCTTTCAGAAGCATTCTGAAAACAGAAATTACTTTCTTGTTATCTAATATCAAAATTCTAGATATGATTGAATAATTTATATTTTATGTTATATTTTTTTAGAAATGTTAATTTAGACGTATCTGTATTTAGATATTCTTGATACAAATGAAAAAGAAAGTGAAAAGGAGAATTTATTGACTTTTCGACAACGTTTAATTATGTCGCATTCGGAAGGAGAACAAAGTAATGTACAATTTTTTACCATTCCTTAGAAATGTTCATTATTTATGTGATGTTATATCTATTTTAATAAAATAAATTAGGATATTTTATATTCATTTTACTATTTTTTTAATGTTATATATAATTGAAGATCCCGATTTTTGAATTTGTTTTCCTTTTTATAGTTCTTTATGCATTAAAATAACTTTAATTAAAATAGTAATTTATTTCAATTTGATCCTTTCATTCTATATTATTTTCCCATAAGTTTTTGTATATAATTAAAGAGAAATTGTTTATTTTGCATTCAAAAACCGGATAAATTAAAAAAAAAAGCATTATTGTCCTATTTATTAAATCCTATAATGTTTTTTTTTTTTTTTTTTTTAAGAGCATTTTGCATCTACACTGAATGTCAATTTCCCATACAAAAATATAGTATAAATAAATTTTGCAGTTTTAAATAATAAAAAAATATATATAATTTGGAAAAAAAGAATTACATCAGCAGAATTTTATGGATAATACGTGTATTTTGCTATAAGGCTTAGAATTTATTTTTAAAAAATTTTGTTTTTGTAATTTTAAAAAGTTAAATTTGAATATAATATCTAGAACATAAGTTTATTTAAATATTTTGATGTGATTAAAAAAATTAGTAAAATTTTTTTAGCCATTATTTTTTGAGGGACTTTTTCATTGTTATTCTCTTGTATTTCATTATTATTTATTTAATTAAAACAAACTTTTTAAATAATGTCTCTATTCTATAATATAAATGTTGAAATACTGATAATTAAACTATTATGATTAATTAATAAGTATATTTAATTGTTTAAATTTGAATATGCTATTCTTTCTGTCTGTATTTAAATGTTGATGTATTTATAAATGAATGTTAAACAGGCTTTTCTTTTTATTTATGATCTTTGCATTAGAATCCTATAATGATTTATGTAAAATTTTACATTAAATAATAAATTATCTTTTTATAGTTTATATAAATTATGACTTTACTTCTTTCAGATTTTAATTGCCAATATCAAAAGAATGCCAATGAGTCCAATGTAAAAATACCTTTTCAAAAATTTGATCCATACAATTTGGCTGTGAAAGTTATGTTTAATTATAGCGCCGAATCAAATGCTTATGCCATTTGGAATGCAATGTATAAAGAAAGTTTGCCATCTATTGCTGAGTTTAGTTTTGGTGAAATTAACAAGCACAAAGTCAGGTATTTAGAAAATTTCTCAATTATAGTTTAACAAATAAATTATTTCCCATATTAGAATTTTGAAGTATATAAAGAAACAAAAGAAAAACTTAAGAAATCTTTTCTGTTTCATAATTATTTATATTTTTAGTAGTAATAAAGAAAATGAAATATTAAAATTAAACATTTTAAATCTGAATATGCAGTTTAATTGATTTATCGTATACACCAGATTAATTTTTTAAATATGAATAGTTAAAATGAAATTTGTAAAACTATTGTATTTTATAAATTCTAATATATCAGTAATAGCTTATTCTAATTATTTATTTGTATACACATTAAATTCTTCTAACAAAATTCTGTAAGAAAGAAAAATTGTTTGAAATAATTTTAGTTAGGTTATTAATTTTCATTAGCAGAAATTCTTTATCTCAAATGAAAATTTGATTTTAAATTTTTTTAAAGTTATATTATATATTTGTTAGAACTGGTTCTGTCATGTAAAAATAAAAGAATTTTCAACATGCCAATATTTGAAGTAATACAGTAAGTGATCCCATAATGCTGTTTCAGCATTACATATTAATATTGCTGTTCATTGAAAATTACATGCTTTATTGGTATTGCTGAGTTAGTTTGTCTTAATATTATTAATAAACAATTCATTGGACATTTTTGAAAAAAACTGTGATATCGTGGTTATTATCAGCATCAATCTTTCCTGGAAAGAAGTGACCAATAAAAATGTTTGAAAGGAGTATGGATGAATATATTATCCTTACTAAGGAATTCCTATTGCCTAAGCTAGCCCTAGCTCCCCAAATATAATGTATAGGCACAAAAATCGAGAGATTGAAGAGTTTTTAGATAATGTTTAGAAGTGTTATAAAAACATCAAAGATAAAATATTGAATGCGATGTGTTTGGGTTGGTTATATTGAAACTTCTTTCCAATATCCAGATTTTTGGCTGATTGCTTCATTTTACATTTTTAAATATTTAAATGCAAAAGTATTATATTTATGTTTCACTGCCCCAACAATATTCTTTGAACAAAGCACTTTATTTTTTTTTTTTCTCCTTTGCATCATTATATGACCATGAGACACAAAATTTTAAGCCTGTTCTTGTTTATGAATACGAGTTCATTCCAGTGAGAGATATGGTTTTATTTTGGATTTCATAAACTTCTCTTGTTCGTTGCACTTACTAAAATTTTTTTTTGTGGTGAAACACGCAAGTCAGCAGAGCAGATCATTCCTCCAACAATTTGAGGAATTTAATTATAAGTTTTTTCAGTATAGGCTGTAAAAAGTTTTGCTATTTCTTTCCTCTTTTTGTTTTTTAAAGGGATTTATTTATGATTAGGAAATTAGTCATCTTGAGTTTCATAAGTTAAGCAACATATCTGACAAATTTACTTGATTTATAAGGAAAAGGTTATTTCAATACCTATTGTTCCCTTGTGAGTAGAGTCCTCTCCAGTCATATTTAAAAAAAAAATTACATATAAATATTTTACTGATATATTATAAATATTACATATTTTTCCAAAATTATCTCCTGAGCATAAGATTAAACAATATTTAAATGTTTTATCAACTACAAAAATAAGAACAAAATATCAATATTTATTTTTATTATTTTAAAGTGAAAATATTCTGGGGTTGATTGGCTTTTGTAACATGCTTTTTCTCTATAAGTCTATATATATTTTAATTTTTAGAAAATTCTAAATCAATATTCAAAAAAAAAATTATATTTATTGATGTATTTAGAATATAATAATAATTTTAAAAACCTTTATGGGAATTTTTTTAACTACTGCTAAATAGTATTTTTCTGGAAAGTACTTACATTGAGTTTCTTAAGTGAATACATATATAAGTAGTTTTGTAACGTTTTTTGGCAAATCTGTGGTTTGGTTTTTGTAATAAAATGCTATAATATATGTGGCAACATGTATATTACATAATAAGAATGGTAATTATTAAAAATACTAGGAAAAGTTTCTTTTGGAAGAATTATTTATGGATCATTTGCCATCAAGACATTAATTTTTGAGAATTTTATTGTAGAAAAGTATTTTTCTTATGATTTATTTTTCTTTTCCAAATTCAGGAAAAAAATTGAAACCTCATCCAAACATTGTGGAAATGTACTTTGCTTTTGCTGATTTAGTTCCTCTGCTTCCTGGAGCCTACAAGTATTTCCCGCAAGCTCTTCCGATTCGACTGCTCAGTGATGGCTGTGGCAGAAATATGACTCTTTTTATAGTTATGAAAAGGTACAAGGCTTTGGACTCTATTTTCTACTAATTTAAATTTAAAGCTTTTCTTAGTGTGTTACTAGCACCTTTTCTATGTATATTCTTACATATATGTTTAAAAATTTGAAACAACATTCTGTATGCTGCTGTTATACCCAAAATAATAAGTATTTGATTAATGTCTTAATAAAACTTCTCAGGACCTTTAAGTAATGATTTTTGTCAAGGTAAAATTTTCATTTCTTTTAAGAGAAATGGAAAAATTGTTCATTATTTATAATTGATATAAATAAATTAATATTTTGTAATTAAATTTCTAAGATTACTGGTTGATAACATTTTAAATCATTTAGAATTAATTTATTTGCATATTTAAAAAAAAATTAAATGCTTCATAATTTTAATGTATTAATAAATATAAAATATATATTTAATTAATTTTAAATAAGTAATTGTAGCTTAATTTTATTTTCGAATTTCTTTTTATTTTATTTTCTTAATTAATGTATGTATATATTGATAAATTTAATTCAGTAATGCTGATGTGGAGGTTTTGTGGGTTTATTTTACACTACAGAAACCCTGCAACTGATATATCGATTCCTGTTTATGTCATCAAATTCCAATTATGTTTTATATAAAAGATTTCGTTTAATATTGACAATTTATTTTTTTCTTTTTGATCAATAGCAGCAGTTATATCTTTATAAGAAGCTTTCTAAAGTTAACTATAAAGTTTTGAATCATGTTATGATCTAAAAGCTGCAAAACAAATGTACTGTTTAGAGGAAGGAAAATGAGTCCATCTGATTTCAAATCAACAGTGCAGGGATTGGTACAATTGTACACATGGTGTAAATTTCCTGTTTTTTTTTTTTTAAACTTTCTAATCTTATCTTCCAATTGTTTTATTTCATGTCTACAGTCATCTTGTTTTTTTTTTTTTTTTTTTTTTTTTTTTATTATTATTATTAGTGTCTTAATGTCATAGCAGACAGGCAAAGATTATAATTTTTCATACACTGAATCTTCACAAATTTTCAAATAGCGAAGGACATAAATTTCTCAGATCAATTCATATTTCCTTTTAACATCACTGTTAACTACTGTTTCCTTCCTTTCTTTTTTTTATATAAATTTTTCACCTTTTAAACAGAGAATTTTGTCTGGTAAGATGCAAAAAAAAAAAAAAAAAAAAATATATTCATCAGCATTAAGGAAGTATTGCCAGGATCATATCTTTTGCAAATACTTTGCGCACAGAATCTTTCCATCTAACAAAAGAGCCTTTTCCATATTCCCATAAAAGTAACAAACTCTGATATTTTGTTACTTGGTGATAGATTTTTATGTTTGAAGAGCAAGATTTAGCTGCTAATATGCTGTTTAAAATTGTCAGGATATTGAAAAACTTCTGAAAAATCTGCTTTTATAAATTAAAATTTCTACACTTTTCAATCAAATCTTTTTTTTTTTTTTTTCGTTTGAAAGCCATATTAAAATAGGAAAATTCTTTTGGTTAAATAATATGGAAATGAAACATAATTTTATTTCCCTCCTTACAAATTCATATTTTTAACAGGGGCATTAGTATCTCATATCTTTTCCAAGAGATGTTGTGTTGAAAAGAACTGCTAACAAAATAGAAAAGGAGAGCTAACATTTCACAGAAAACAAATTCTTCATTTTCTTTTCCCAAGAAAAGTCCCTGAAACTTGAGTTTGGGAAAATTTTTATTCCTGGAGATCCAAAATCGAGATATTTGATTTAATAGAGACACTTGATTTAATAAATGGATTTTAAAATGACCATGTAAATGATTTGCTGTAACATGTTTCCTATTTACTTAAGCAGGTCTTTAAATAATTAACCATATAGCTGGTATCGACTAATATATATATATATATATATATATATATTATTACCTATCAAACCTCTGTAGTCAATGCATGTCTACCAACCTATGTACATTCTTCATATTAATTCATAAATAAATGTCTTCATATATGTTTGTAAGCAAAAGTTTAAAACAAAAACATTTTTCTTATTAAATATATTCCTGATTTTTCACTTTGCTCATTATAATCATTTATATTATATTTGTTGATGTATTTACGTCAGTGAAAGAAACTATTGAAAACTTTAAAAATATAAAACCTTATAAAAACTACAAAAAAAAGTTTAATTCTAAGTATTTGTATTGCATTTTAAAGGAAAACTATTTACAAATTGTTCATTATTATTATTATTAAACTGTTTATATAAATTTGGTGGAGAACATTTTGTTTCTTTTCATCCTTAAATATTGTTAACTTAACTTTTAATTTCTCCTTTATAATATTTATTGTTTATTTACAGCACTTTTATTCATATTAAAATTTGTTATTTTTAAAATACATATTTTGAATTTTACCAAAAGTGAATTATAATTATCAACATAGTTAACATTATAAATGTTTTGAAAGGATTATATTTGATTAAATTATTTACTTTTTTTATCATATAGATATCACTGTAGTTTAAAAGATTACTTAAAAATGGAAAGTCCTTCACAGAAAACTTCACTACTTCTATTTACACAATTACTAGAAGCTTTAGTGCATCTTTTACAAAGTGGTATAGCTCATAGAGATTTGAAAACTGATAATATTTTGCTGGACCTTTCAGAAGGTAAATTTTATTGATTTGTCATCCTTTTTATAATGTATATCTTTAAATGAAACATTTTTTAAATTTCACGTTGGATATATTTGAAAATAGTATAATTTTTCTGATTTTCATAATAAATAGCATGAAACAAATAATAAAAAATTATATTATGCAGAAATTCATCTTTAAATGATTTCTTATATATATATATATATACATATCTTTGTGTATGTTTTTTAATGCAGTTTAATAGGTTATTATAATTGCAGTTCACATCACTGTGATCTTATTTTTTGGAAATGCTACAAAAATAATGATTTAAAAATTAAATGTATATTTTTCAAGTTTGTAAAACATAATATTATAAAGGCATATATTATTTTAAAAAGTAAATAAACAATTTAAGAAAAATTGTGTAATACTTGTGTTGTAACTTTATTATATAGTTTACATTAATTTTATTTTCCACTATTGATTTTTTTTGTACTGCTTTTTTTTTAAAATAGAAGTTTAGTTTTATAATGGCGAGTTCAACTCGTATGGCATATTAATTATTGCATTGTTAAATTTATAAAATTACCTATAAATTTATAATCAAAATTTTAGTGAATTACAAGTTTTGTTAAAGAGTAATTTAAAAGAGAAATTATATTACTATTAATTAACTAGTATGTTATTTTTTTAGGCATGCATTCTCCAAAGCTTGCTATTACCGATTTTGGCTGCTGTTTAGAAGGCCTAACTCTCAATTATCCAAACTACGAAATTAGCAAAGGTGGCAACATGGCTCTAATGGCACCAGAGGTTTGTTTATATTTGTAATAATACATTGGATTTTACTTTATAAATTTAATATAATTTCTTGTAATGAAGTACATGGGTATGGATTTTTGTAAATTCATGCATGAATCTAATAATGATTCAATTAAACGAGTGCATTACTAATAAATGGTTTGTTATTAAAAAGCTTTTTTCAGTCTATACTTGATGTATAATCAACCTATTTCCTTTGAAAATAATTTTTATTATTAATTTTAAATTAGAAAAAGTGTATTGATAAAATTTGAAAATAATCGTAAAAATTATGATAAATTAATTTTGTATTTATTTTATTATCTTTTACCTGTAAAATGCAAGATGGAAATTTTATTATCTATAGTTATTCTATTAATCCAGTTTTTATTGGATAATAAAAAAATTGTGCTGTATATTTTTAAATCGTAAATGATAGAAAAGGTTTAAACTTTTTTTATTATTATTATTATGATAAGCCTTTCAAAAAATATGTTGCATTCCTGTATCATAAAAATATTTTATTTATATTTAATTATAATGTTTTTCTATTAGGTAGTGAATGCAGAAGCTGGACAATTTTCTCAGATTGATTATTCTAGATCTGATTTGTGGACTGCTGGAACTATAGCTTATGAGATATTTGGTGGTACTAACCCTTTTTATTCTCCTGGATCTAATTTAAAAAGGGCTTCATATAATGAGAACAATTTGCCGCCCCTTCCCGATTCTACTGATGCCGTCATTCAAAAATTAGTGAAAGATATCCTCCATAAAGATCCAAATCAAGTAATTATATTTAATAATTTTTTGAAAATTTTATCTAAAAAAATATACATGTTCATAATATTTTTTATTTAATTGCAAGTGAATTCCGTTTGGTGATCTTTTTAACATCTTGACCTCACAGACCTCATATCCGTGTGGAAACTAAATAATCTAAATATTTATTTTATAATCAATAAATTTATTATAAATACTATTATTCGTGAATATTATTTTTGAATAATGAAAATATTTAAAGTGATTTATCATTACTGCATTCTTTAATATTATTTAATTATGCTTATTTATTTTGTTTTACTCAAATATTTATGTTTTTATCTCATATATATTATATTTCAAAAAATAAAAAGTGATTTTTTTCCCCCTAGAAACTAGCATTCTAAATAAGTTTAGAATCTTTTGTTGTGGTTTCTTATCCCACTTGGTCGACAGCAAAATCTAGATCAAGTCCAAGAACTCATGTGGTCTCATGGTTAGGGGGAGGGCAAGCTTCTGTTGTGATGGAGCACCTAGAGGTAGATGTCCGACTTGACTCTGCGACGCTGACTTTTTACAGGGTAGGGTTGACAGCCCTATTCTGAATGCTCTACAGTTATATTAAACAGGGACCAATACCTTTAAGTGAATTCAAAACCATTATACAAATATTCATGGCACTGCTGGTACTCAAATCCTAAACCTGTGGCACCGAGCACTAGCGATTCGACCATCAGGCCCTTTTGTATCTTTTAATTCATCTATATGTATTCTGATAACTATCATATAGTTTTTAAAAAAGAAATAAAATTATTCAAAACTTGAAAAATACTCATCTCGCTATCAGTTTTCATGCATGCAAGATGATAAAATTTTAATCATTATTTTAACTATGTTAATATACATTACTTAAGTTTTTGTTTAGTGGTTGAGTACAGTCTTTTGTGTGTGGTCATATTGTGATGTTTCAACTAAGGATTCTTACCATGTGAACAAATTTTTTAGTTTAAAATAAAATAATTATATAAATTATTAAAGAAAAGTTACGATTTCTATGTATTCAGGTTGACTGTATAGGTGTCTCTCTTAACATTTAGTTTGAATGTTAGTATCCTTATCTTCTAAAGCATTATGATCCTTATTAATATGATATATAGAAAAAATAAAATAGATATAATGAGTGGCATAATGTTCACTTCACTTCTTTTTATTTATTGACAGTAAATATATTTCATTCATTTAAAAAATTGATTTTGAAAACTACAAAGGATTAAATTTTGTGAAAAGAATTCATGTTTAATCATGCCATCCTGATTATTCAACAGTATTTTTATAATATTTCATGAGTTGAGTATGTTGTTTAAGTAAAAAAATTTTAATGTTTTGTTTATCTGAACTTTCAGCCTAGTATAACTTACAAAATAAACCTTCTGTATTTTTATGTAGGAAATACAGTTCAGGTAGAAATCAGGAAATACAATTTAGGTAGAAATCGGATAAATTCCATTTTTCCGTCGAGATTTTCTAATGTTCTTTGAATTGCAAATAATGCTTTGAAAATATCTTGCTTTAATATGTAGTAAAATTATTTTAAATTGTATTGTAATTATTAAAATTAAAATATGAAAACAAATATTATAAAATTATACCAGCAACATTTTTTTATTTTTGAGTTTTTATTAAATTTTTGATAAATAGTGCATTGCTTCTAAACTGGCAATTTAAAATACTTGAAATGTTTCTAAATGACGCTAATAGTTTACTATTATGGAAGTTAATCTACAGAAAATACTGAATTTTTCTGTAAAATTAAAAAAAAAAAAAGGGGGTAAGTGATAAACTATAAGAATATTATTTAAACTATAAGAGTAATTTAATTATTCTAAATTACTCTTTGTAATTAAATGATTGTTAGTTACATCCACCACCTATAAGTTTTAATGAGTTACAATTTGGACGCAATTAAAATAGTCTTGCATTCAATTTTATAATTTCAATTTAATCGTGTTTAATTTTATGCCCATAATTTTATTCACACATGTTTTGTTTGTAACATGATACAGTAGCAACATGCATTGTTTTGTTTTCAAAATCTTAACTCTGATAATTGTTTCTGTACTTTAATTGATTTCAACATGATTTAAATATGCATTAAATATTTTCTTTTCTCTTATTATTTGATTTTGCCATAAATAAATCACTTTGTCATAAATGGATTTTAAAAATTACATGGAAGGAAAACTTAAGAAATATGTCATAAAGAATTATTAGTTAATGAAATATATATAAAAAAATTCTGAACTTCATTATTTTATTAACACTAAATAAAATAATATTTTATACAATTTAATTATTCTTTTTATTTAATAGGTAAAATATAATTAATATTATTGTAAAATTTTGATTAATAAGAATACATTTTTTTAATGAACAAATGAAACCTTTATAATCTCTCTTTGAAAATTTGAAGAATATTATTACACTTCTGGTTTTTGTTAACAAATGAAAGCATTATTAATATATAACAGATATTCTATTCTTGTAATAAGACACAAATGTGTTCTCATATCAATATTAAATTTTTAATTATATTAAATTTTAGCATAAAGTATGCAATAAATTATTTACTTTGTTAATCTTTAATCAGGATTTTTAAAAAATTGTTAAAAAAATTTAATTTTAACTATATAGTTATTTTTGTAAGAGATATTTAAAGTAACTGTTTAAAATTAATAAGTTAGATCAGTTTAATGAACATTTTTAACAAAATATTTTTTTGAGTTCTAAAAACACATAAAATAATGCTGAAAAGTTTAAATTAAATGCTACATCTATCTCTATTTTTATGTTCATTCAGTTTTGAATTAATGAAATTTAAGACTTAAAAATTAATTAATATAATTTTATTATGCATATTCAATTATTGAAATTTATAATATAATTTATAGCAATGGAATTTATCATTATTCACTTTTTAAGCTTTATTTCATCAATTTGTAACTATCATATATATGATATATCATCATTCTATGCCATTTCATATAGTTATGAAGATAATGATACCACCATGTTGAAATGTGATAGGTTTAAAACCTAATAAATTAATTTTTGAATTTCAATTTGTTACTTTTTGTTTTCATCTTTATTCGTTATGTTTGTTTTTAATTGAGAACATCCAACTTTTTGACTTCTTTTGAGATATTTATTTGAAATGGAGACAACTTTATTTCTGACTAAAAATTTTAATAACTATTCAGAATAATAATTAATAAATAATGTAAAATCTCTGATACTGTCATGACAAGTAAGCAATAACTGTAGTAGTCTAAATAATCAATCTTTTGACTACTTTTTTTTTTTTTTTTTTTTGTTCAGAACTTGTTTTTTAATGGTATTATGCATAGATGAGGAGTCAGAAGTGAAGCATTTTGAGGAATTCTGAGTCAGAAGTCTATTTAAAAACTAGACTTCCTACTCTTCTATAAAAATAATTTTAAATTTTCGCAAATTCTAAGAATTAAGTGTTAAAATAAAATGTTAAGGAAGCAATTCAATTGTATCCTTCAGTAATACAACCAATATAAATGACTATTATTGCTTTAGCAGCATACTAAGTAAATGCTGAGATACTTTCTCAGCACTGCAGCTTATAAAAGATCAACAGTGAAAGAGGATGTATTAGAAAATATTCTATTATTAAAAGCTAATAAATACCATTAAAATATATTACAGATATAAGTAATTAAAATGCATAAGTTATTATTGTAAGCTGTTCTACAATACTTTGGTATGTTAATTTGGTAAATACTACTTTAAAGTTGTAAAAAAAATACTTTGTTATAAATAAATTGTTTTTATAGATATGAATTCAATAAAAGCCATTGAATTTATGTCAAAATATTTTCTAAATTAATTAAAGATATACAAAAAAAAAAAAAAATCCAAGTTAAGAGTTGAACATTTTTTGGCTAATTACCCATCCTGGTATTAATTTTTTTACACTGAAATAAGAAATATTTTCTTAAATGAAAATTATATAAAATTAAATTTCTCTAACATTTTTTTTTTTAAAATAATTAGGATAAAAGAAGTATATATTTCCTTAAAATATTATATGGGAGATATGATTTATGTGAGAGCACATGTTGTCTGTAAGGTGCATGTTGGATATTCTGTTCTTCCAGTATAACTGTTGCGATGTGTTCCGTATTTTGTGTTTTTGTTTATGCAATATTTGATATTCTAAGATTGTAAGTATTACTAACATAGCAAATTTCTTCCAGAGACCAAATCAAAACTTTGCTGCAACTGTATGCCAGATTCTTCTGCATGCTTCTTCAGAGCTATTCACCAGTGAACGTGGCAAAAAGATGTCCAACAAGGTTCTTGAGTGGATCTGTTCGCTATCTTCAAAAACATACTTGGAAGGAGCACTGGAAAACTCAAAATCACATGGAGTTGAGTTTGAATTGCGCCACACTTTCTGTTCTCGCATCCAGTACTTGGAAGTTATTCGGGCCCTCAACTATATTAATGATGTATAGAATTCAGTGCTTTAAAGAGTCACATAAGAGAGAGAATCTTTATTAGTGATAATATGTGTATCTTATTTTACAAGGCAATAACTATTTGCTGATCTAACAAGCTGTACAATGTAAACAATAGTTTAGTTAGCAATACTAATAGTTTAGTTTTGGTTTTTGTGTGTTTTAAATATTCTATTTTCACAGCAATAATTATTTTTTTGATGTATATGTATGCTAATGAAATAAAGATTGTTCTAATTTACTTCTGGTTTTTGTGTGTGTGTTCCTGAGGGATTCAACACTTTTATTTCTCGCATTGAAATTTTTTGTTTATTAATCAGCCATTTTTTTCTAACTTGATTTTAAAAATAAACAATTGCACATTTTTAGACAATGTTTTATCATTATT
The DNA here is from genome assembly GCA_021605095.1 of Caerostris extrusa. Classification (NCBI taxonomy): domain Eukaryota; kingdom Metazoa; phylum Arthropoda; class Arachnida; order Araneae; family Araneidae; genus Caerostris; species Caerostris extrusa. The sequence continues at coordinate 140,209 of BPLR01008303.1, read as the reverse complement.
AAAAGTCAATAATAATTTTAAAAAAAATAGATTGTGCAAAATTTTATTATGAATCTAATGTATGAATTCAAAGATGATTGTAAATTTATCTGAAATTAAAGAAAAGGATTTTTTGGTAAAATAAAATTTTGATGGCCATTAGTATTAAAAATTACATAAACATGGAAATATTAATGGATTCTCTGCATAATACCAAAAGAATGATTAAATTAAAATTTACCAATGGTGAATGATAAATTAATTTTCTCTGCAGAATATAAATAAAGTTATTAATTATTTACTATTTTATTTTGTAAATTGATTGCAAAAGGATATTAATTTATGCTATGTATATGGAAATTTAAAAAAAAATTAAAATCAAAAAATAATTTTTCAGTTACTATTTTAAAAAATATATTTTTTTTTGTATATATAAATATATTTAAATTATTCTTTTCCTAGTGCTGAATATTTCAAAAACATTTTTGAATGTTTCCTTACAAAAAAGTAAACTTTAAACATATTAGATAAAATTAAATAATTGTATTGAGTTATTGTTATAGATCAGCTATGGACATTTATAACAAATAGTTCTTGAGTCTTAAAAGCAAATAAAATAACCTTGAAAAGTTTTAGTTAAGTGTTTAACTCTTACCAATATTCTTCAATATAATTATTTTTCAGTTTCAATAATATTTTTTAACATTACTTATCAATATTTTTATTTCGGCAGTACTACAACTTTTTATTTAAATAATTAATAAATTGTTAAATTTAAAAATATATTTAATATAATACTTCTGGATTTCATTGTTCAAATAATACATTATAATGTAATAATTTGTTTGATAGCATTTCTGTCCCTAATATTATAGAATCAGAAAGGAAATATAAATGAGAAACAATTGATTGCTTATTTTTTTTAAAGGGTTTATGATTTATAAAATTATAACAAAATTTTCTGAACAAAGATAATACGAATGTGTATATATATATTAAGAAGGGATGTATTTTAAAAACATATGTTATGTGAAATATTTTTAACAGGTGGGCTGAAAAGTTCGTAGGCTGACACATAAATGGCGCTACTAGTATTAAATCCATACGATGTTTAGTTAGCCCAAACCTTCAAAAGACACGTGTATAAATTTGACAGCTGTCGCACTATTAGTATGTGAGTTATAGCATTTTTAATGTTCATCACGTGCAGTCCACTCGGCTGACTGCCGATTGGACTTCGGTGTGAAATGATGGAGCCATGTTTCATCCATTGTCACATATCGACGCAAAAATTCAGGTTTATTACGATTGAACAGCTCCAAACACTGCTTAGAATCATCAATTCGTTGTTGTTTTGGGTCGACTGTGAGCTCGCGCGGCACCCACTTTGAACAGAGCTTTCGCATATCCAAATATTCATTCCCGATATGTCCACCACGTTCCTTTGATATCTTTAGGGGTCTCAGCTGTCTCAATCAACTTCACTTTTACGGTTATCAGAAATTATTTTGTGGACTTTTTTGATGTTTTCGTCGGTAACAGCCTCTTTAGGGCGCCCACTTCGTGCGTCGTCCTCGGTGATCATTTCGCCTCGTTTAAATTTAGCAAACCACTTCTCTACGGTTGATTTTCCTGGTACAAAGTCCGAATAATGCTTATCAAGCCAAGCCTTGGCTTCAATAGTATTTTTTTCGCCAAAAAGCAATGCTTTATTGACACACGAAATTCCTTTTTATCCCTTTTTTTTTCAAATTAACAATAGTTGCTTCACTAAAAATGCTATAACTCGCATACTAATAGTGCAACAGCTGTCAAATTATACACGCGTCTTTTGAAGGTTAGGGGCTAACTAAAAATCATATGGATTTAATGCTTGTAGCGCCATCTATGTGTCAGCCTACGAACCTTTCAGCCCACTTGTTATTTATTTTTATGTATGGAATTATGTTATGTGAGGATATGTTTTTGGTGTTAAAGAGTATCAATGACATAAAATATTTGAAAATACTATTTATAGCATAAATTTATCTCTTTCCATCACAAAAAAATAATTAGAAATTTTTTTTTTTTTTCTTGTTATAAATATTAAGATGCTTCACTACTTCGATTTTTTTACCTGTTGTTAGATTAATATGAATCATGTTTTGACTTGATTTTACTTCAAGATTTATGCTCGCATTAGGTATTGAATTGTGTTGCTAACATTTCAATAGCATTTCTAATTTTTTTGTTGAACTTCAATAAGAGAAATATAAATTTATACATTTCTGAGCTGGGGCTTGAATAAGCGAGTGGCCAGCGCTCTGGCGCTCGGTACCACAGGTTTCGGGTTCGAGTCCCGGCGGTGCCGTGGATGTTTGCAGTGTTTCGGAATCCACTTCAAACCGCAGGTGCCGGTCCTAATAGGGAGCTTTACGGGGGGCATTGTTACTCCGCGTCCGTGGCTTATCTTCAAGTTACACGCGCCCCCTGGGTCATGCAAAGTGGTAACGTCTGTGCAGCGCTTGCCTTAAGGCATCCAAGACCAAGCTGTCTAAGTGTTTGCCAGCTGCATTAGAAAGAAAAAAAAAAAACATTTCCGAGCTTCAGGTGTACAAAATGGTAACTAAAAAAAAACGCCTTTTTGTTATGAGCATGCGTTCCCTTTATCAGTATAAGCACATTCATCTGCCAAACACTAGTTTGGTATTTTATGTGGAAAGAATCGTTATTTCTAGGGAGATTTTTTTAAAGTAATTTATCCATGTCTGCTTGTTTAGCGAAAGGGAATGGAGACATTTTTTACCAGAAATTTCGACTGTTGCAATTACTGCAGAATGCAGTCTTTCATGGTGGTGTGCACCATCAAAAGGAAAAATTCTTCTCTATTCGCATGTTAACTTAAATTTTTAACCTAATTTTTTTAATTTTTTTTTTTTTTTATTTGCAAGTAACATAGTGTATGCTAAAGAAGTAGGTTTTTTTTTTTTAAGTTTTATTATGAAATGTATTTAAAAATAAATGAAATTGGCACTATCATTTTTTTTCTTAACATTTTTCACCCTATTCCAGTTACTAACCAGAAAAATCACATTCCATTTTTAAAAATCTAACTCTCCTATTTCTTTCTGAAAGTAATTTAATCATGATTATCTTAATTTAACATTACTCTTCATTAGTTTTAAATGAAACTGTGAAAATATTCCTTCTTATGTAGATAGTTTTCAAACAGGTGGCAATTAAAAATAAGATATTGAGTCTGGACTCGTTTTAGTACTCTTTTGACACGCAAATTAACTCTTTTGGCACTTTTCGCACGTTTTGGTGTCATGCTATTCTTGAAACTTGGCATTATCTACCAGAATTGCTAGCTCTAATGAGATATGTGCTGCATCACATCGGCTCCGATTAAAATATCGGGTAGTACTGAAAAATTGCCCGTTTTTCTGATTGAAATAAAAACCGAAACTTAGTCAAAAATACATTTATTTCATCATCGACATAGTCACCTTTATTTTTCAATGGTATTTGCCCATCAGCTTTCCGATGCCTCTTTTACAAAATTTATTTCCTTTAAAAATCTAAGAATTTAGCTTCATTTCAACCTCCGCTCTTAGTCCTGCAAAATGTTTCTGTAAGATTTCCAAAAGATGGTGATCTGTTTGTAGCAAGGTCAAAAGAATAGGGCGGATGAAGCTTAATTTGTTAGCCAAATTCTTCTAAAGTTTGGTTTGTCGCTCTACGGTCACTTTTTTTATTTTTGCTCTCTTTAGGTTAATTAGACCGGAACCTATTTAACGTGAATTCCGAATCACTAACCAACTTCCATGCCAACGCCAGGATTCGAACCAGAAGCCGGTGGTATTAATAGCGAGAGCGTTAGCCAATTGGCTATAAATTCTCCTAAGAAACCCTTAGTCAATCTTGCAGTGTAGTAGTTTTGCATTGTTATGTTGCAGGATCATTCTTTTTTCACAGATCACTCAGTTTTCTCTGCAGATCATTCTTTTCAACGAAGGCAACTTGCAAAAATACTATTAAACATCTTAGCTGTTGACAGTAAACTACAGCTGTTATTGTTTGATTGTCATCTAACAGATCATAATGGGCAATTACTTTCACATCTCATTATACACTTAAAAATATTTTCTGTAAATGCAGTCAGCTTCGAGGCTGTAGGATTATGACTAAGCCAAAGTTTTATCGTTATTAAATAGCATCAAATGAATTATCATAGAAGATGAATCAACGCTATCATGTCTTATCATTATGTTTAAAAAATTGACATATGTTAAACCTAATATTTTCTTCAAAATACATTCTTCATAACATATTCTTCTTCATAACACATTCTGAATAGAAACAGTAACAGATTTTTATAACAGTTTCTGAATTAAAAAACGTTCACTTATCATTTTGATATATAAAAGAGGAAACATTTTTTTTCCATCATACATTGTTTTAAAAAAATTTGTGACTATTCATATAGACTAGACTAGTATTATTATTTTCTTTTTAATTTTTAAAAGGTAAAAATAGTGCATGAATTAAAATAATTTCGAGTTGTGATTTGAGATATCTGCCTAATATGCTGTTAAGAAGTATTTTTTGACACAAAACAACTTCTTAAAATCCCTAATGAAATATTATTACATCAGGTTTAATGGTGACTACTAGGCAATGCTACATCTTTAAAAAAAAAAAAAAATCCCACAAATTTTGAATCCAATTCTTTTTATCTGAATTCATTTTTTTTTATTCGATGCTCATCTAAATTTCATGTAATAAATTGTTATTCTTGTCAATAAAAACCGCAACTTTGATAGTAATGTTACGTTTTAAAATAATTTATTAAATAATTGTCTGCTTTCAACAGCTCTTTCATAATATTCATACACATAAAAAAAAGTTTGATATTAAATAATTTAAATGATGTAGTCATAACCTTTTTCTTCACACCTCATCCCCGTACCTTGGACTATGTAGTCCCCTACCAGATGAAAGTGGAAGCTCGATGGTCCTCATACCCACCAATGAGGTGTTAAGAGGAGGACAGTGCCTTCTGGGAGGTTCCCGCATTTGCACGTCGTATGGAAGAAAGCCTGGAATCTCCCATGAGGCAGCCTAACTATTGATGTGAGAGATGCTTACATACATCATCGCAATCGCCACCGAGTCTGCTCGTTTCTGAAAGTCCTGGCTAACAAACAATGCCGCCAGCTACAGTCTTGTTCGTTACCTGCGTAAGTTTCCACTGGGACACTTAATAATAATAATAATAATTATTATTATTATTTTTCTAATGCAGCTGGCAAATACTTGCACAGTTGTCTTTTATGCCATAAGCAAGGGATACACCGACGTTACTCACTTAGCCCTACCCATGGGGTGCGTGTAACTTGAAGATAATCCACGGACGCGTAATAGCAATACCCCCGCAACTCACTACGATCATGTTAGACCGGGATCTACGGTTTAAAGTAGATTCCGAAGCACTACTAACATCCATGGCACCGCAGGGTCTCGAACCCGAAACCTGTTGTACCGAGCGTCCGAGAGCTAGCTACTGGGCCATCGGCCATCAGCCCCCTCCCCATCACTTTATAATTATATAAGAGTATACATTTTGATAGATAAATAGTGTTAAAATAAAATCAGATATTTTGAAACGTTAGCGATTCAAAATAATCCTTTATTTTTTAATTTAATGAATAATATGTAAAAGTTTGAAGAAACGAGATTAAAAATTGTTTTTTAATTATTTACATTTTTTTCCTTGTATTTAGAAATTGTGAAGCTTTTTATTTATATATATTTTTTTTTTATAAATTGCGTATCATATAGTAGGTTATTATAACTATATGTGGTTAAAATTTATTGGGACTTTCTGCACTTTAGGGTTCCGCTTGTTTATTTGTCGATTTTTTTTACCTTGCAGGTTTCGTCAAGTATCTTCCAAAATAAAGAAAATGACCGATGATTTATATATATATATATATATGACAATATTATATATATATATATATATTTTTTTTTATTTTTTTTTTTTTTTATTTTTTTTTTTACTGCACTTTGGCGATTACATTTGGCGTGAACAAGAGACTTGGCGAAAATCGGAATTCTAAAGTGCAGAATTTTAACTAAACTAAAGAACTAAACCGAAGAACTAAAATAATTTTTTATATAAATATAATGTGTTACATTATTTTTAATTCATAGCGATATTCATATTTTATTTACTAAAGTTTTAACTTCAATTGAAGGTAAATGTTTATTCTTGAACGGAATAAAATATAAAATTCAAATAAATATATAAAAATTGTCTAAATATTGTGTAAAACATTAAAAATAATAATTGCATAACATGTAAACTATATGTTCATTGCTTCTTTACAATTCACCTTCACAAATAATTATGAAAATGTTCCTTTCAAAGACTCTTATTTAGCAGCTAACGTCAGCAAATCTAAAAGTGAAATCTCTTATTTGGTGATATACAACACATTTTTCTCATTCTTAAGGGGGGGAAAACCCAATTTCATCAACATTTATGAATCAATCACGAAATATCATGTCATCCTGTAGTGTGAATCGTTATGCTAATTCTACTTTCAGCAGTAAAGACATTATTTGTCATTCCCTTGCATGGCAGCGTAAATCATTCTCGTACCTCGTAGTGCACATGTAAATCACCAGTCGAAAAACACCCGAAATCTCAGCCGTGAAATAAAAGAAGATGTTTGCCGATATTCACGAAATTTCGTGAGTCATTAACGCGCTACGCTAAGACCAGATGTATTTTCTTCCGGGAAAGTTGCGGACCTTTGATCTTTCCACTAATGGGGTTTGATCTTTCTCTAGAAATTTACAATAGAATTTCTTGGAAAACTTGGATCTCTTTTCTATAACAGAATGTAATCTAATGTAGGGTTACTGAAAAATGACTTTGAAGTCTCACAAATCTGTACTCATCCAAAAATAAAAGAAAGCGTAATTCAATTAAACTAATTTCAACTCTTTTAAATCGTATTCCAGCGTAACTAATTCCAAATCATAGTTTGTTCTTTGAATACTACTTTGCCATTTTGTTTTAAGAGAAACTGTTTATTAGTTCGTTAACTTCAAAATGAAGCAATCTCAAATTAAGAATAGTTTGTTTGGTTTGTCGCACTACGGTCATTTTGTAATTAGACTGGATCTGCTGTTTAACGTGGATTCCGAACCATTAACAAACATCCATGCCACCGCGAGGATTCGAACCTGAAGGCTGTGGTATCAAAGGCCAGAGCGTTAGTCAATTGGCTATCAGGCCACTAATTAAGAATAGGAATAATATAAACGAAGCTCGATTTAATTGAGAATTGCAGAGAAATATTTGTGTATGTTGTGGATTGTTTGTACGTGCATTTTTATGTATAATTTATACTGCATTTTTTTATTGTAAGTAAAATTTCAGATTTTTAAATTAATTATTCATAGGAAAAAGATGAAATTTTTGCATGCTAATTAAAAATAATATATGTTTTGGGTTCGAGTCCAGGTGGTGTCAGGGATGTTTGCAGTGATTCGGGATCCACTTTCAATCGTAGACCTACCCGATCTAATATGACTGTAGAGTGTTGGGCTGTTAACCCTACCCCATAAAAAGAAAAAAAAAAAAATCTGTCTTGAAATCTGCCAATAGGTAGACGGCCTTGGTACACCGCGGGCAGCCTGATGGCCAATTGGTAAGTGCTCTGAACTTTGGTACCACTGGCTTCAGGTTCAAATCCTGGCGATGGCATGGATGTTTGTTAGTAATTCGAAATCCACATTAAATTGTAGTTCCTGGTCTAATTAGCCTAAAGTATGCAAAAAATGATCGGGCATACTTACCGCTAAAAGCTTATAGCTTATAGCAACAAACCAAACCAAATTTGAGCCACCATAGGGCTGTTGCGTCAATGAAGAAGAATGAAATAATATTATGATACTTTTATAATAATGCATTAATTAATAAGTAAAAATAATTTTATAAAAATAACTTGAAATTACAAAAATAATCATTCCCCTAAAATTCTATAAGCATTACTGTTTTAAGAACACCAACAATGATTAAGAACATCAAAGATCTCAAATATTCATTTTAAAGCTTATACTATGTTATACTATCATTCTGGTTTGGTATGGTTTGTTGTTCTACGTTCATTTTGTACACACATTAGGCTAATTAGACTGAGACCTGCAGTTTAAAGGGGATTCCGACACACTAAAAAACATCTATACCACTGCTAGGATTCGAACCTGAAGCACCAAAGGCCAGAGCTCTAGTCAATTCGCCATCCTATCGCTCTGGAGACTGAAAGAGTTAAGTCTGAAATAAGCTTTTAAAAGATGTTTATTAAAAGTCACCAAGCCAGAGATACTGAAGATTGCTCATGATAAATGTGTACAGAGGAATAAAATGTAGGGTGCGAATTCCCCATACTCAATTTTTGGAAATGTTCATTCAAAATTGCTTTGACACAATATGGATGTAATGTAGTATGCTTCCGTAGAGCATTCTCTATAACGCTGAATCTGTTACATTTCTGGCGATCTAGTGACTAATGAATTAGATCTAAGTGATTAGAAAAATACAGAAAATTAATTTAAAAGCATATTAATTTAACTTATAAACAAGGTTTGTTTGTGTCTTTACGGTCATTTTTTGCATACTTTAGACTAATTAGACCGGGACCTACAGTTTAACGTGGATTCCGAACCACTAATAAATATATATGCCGCCACTAGGATTCGAACCTGAAGCCCTGAAGCCTGTGGTACACAAAGGTCAAAGCTCATATCAGGAAAAATTTGTAAGATGATATTAAAAGATAAATAGAATTTTAGAGTTCAATTACAGATTTGATATTAAATAAAAAAAATCTAAACAGTCTCCACTGAAATGATCAATTGTTTCAAATTTACTTTCTACTATTATCAAATTTACATATGAATAAAAATCAATCCTAATCATATATAGAAAAAATATTCTTGCTAACTCTTATACGAACTAACATTTAAAAATTTAAACTAACATATGAGAATAAGGATTTATTGTATAGTTTATTAATACATCTTTAATTCCTATACATGCTTTCACATGATTGAAACTGATAGCTATAAATATATGCCATGATGACAAGCACAATCAGTAAGGTATAATTTAGAACCCTCAGTACCCGAATCTGCGGTTTTGGAGATAAACCTTCCGTATTTATCAATGTAAGGATTATCTGTTAACAATTAGCAACGAGCTTCGAGTTTCACCTGAACTGCTGCGTTTAGTCAATACATTAAATCCCTCAACCAAACAAACTGGTCCATCCTCCGCTATGTTATTTTACGGAACTAAACACCAATTCTCAATCCTTACCGATTCGCTTCTAATCCCGGTGCCTGTGGTCAATGATAAGAAAGTTTTACTCTAAGTCATATAAGGAATTAAAAGGACAGAAATAACTAATTCCGGAATGGACCATTGCAGTGGACTCTCCAGTAACCTGAGAGTGTGTGGGAGTATTGGGAAATGTATATAAGGTCTAGTTTTGGGTTCTGTGGTTCAGAGAGCTTTCAGTAGCAAGATCTGACTACTTGACTCTCGGGTAAGTAGCAGTTGGTTTTTTGTAGCTAGTTATTTTTAATGATATTCTTTTAAAAACTTAACGAGTACAATTTTTATGAAACTCAGTTAAAAATGTACAAAAATTATAATTAAGATTGCTTTAAAGATAAAGTTATGTTCAAACTTGTAGTAGTTTCAGAAATTAAATAAACATTATAAAGGTATCAGTACTAAGAATATTGGATATTTATATCAATTTTAAGTTGAAGTATTTCTTTTGTGCATTATGGATTAGTAAACAATAGTATGAATATTAATAAAAAAATTTCTTAGTAATATTATATAAACTGTGCATTAGTCTTCTGCATTTCTGGCTCTACGGTGTTATAGGTTTAGGATTTGAGTACAGGCGGTGCCATGGATGTTTATAAGGGCTCGGAATCCACTTTAAACCTTTGGCCCGGTCTAACATAACTGTAAAGCATTGGACGTAAGGCTTACAATCTTACTCCGTAAAAACATCTCCTTTCTCGAAATCTTCCAGTTGGCAGACAGCCTTGGCCCACTATGGAGTTGTTGCGCCAATGAAGATTGGTTGGGTTTATCGCTCTACAGTCATTTTGTGCATATTTTGGGCTATAGTTCAATGTGGATTCCGAACCCCTCACAAACATCCATACCACCGCCAAGATTCGAACCTGAAACCGGCGTTACTAAAGGCTAGAGCGCTATCCAATTAACCACCAGGCCGCGCGTCAATGAAGACGTCTTCTACATTTAAAATATTTGAAAAATTTTGAAATTTATTTAGTAAATGTTAAAAATGTGTTATAACTAAACACTTAATTTTTTTAAAAAGAAAGGCTAAATAATAATCTGCAATAAATTTAATGGTTGCATATTATGGATTATAATAATCAAGGATATTTAAAAAATTTTGATTGAAAAATGTATAAGGGATGATATTACAATTGACTAAAAATAATTTATTCTTAATTTCTTGTGATGCTAATAAACCTATGTTAATGTTTATTTCACACAGCTTCAAGATGAAATTGAAGACGAATATTATAATCTGGACGATTATATTCTTGACCACCAAACAATTAGTTGTTTGCGATTCATCCTTCAGTAGAGATAGGCATGAATTATCTCAAAGAAGGTACAGGGAAATGGAAAGATTCGTTACTGCCAATAAAATAGATGGACATCGACTGTCAGGCAAAATAAAGATTCAACTTGAAGATTCCTTCACTGCTGAAAAGGATATTGCCATTGGTTCTGCAGAACCTGATTTTGACACCAATTCAAATGTTCCATTTAGGTTCATTAGAACAACATCCAAGACATCGAGATTAAGTCGTGATAGGTTTACAGAAAATGAAAGAAGAACTGGAAGGGTCTCCAACAAGCAAAGAGTTATTAAAAACTCTTGGACTGATGAACCAATTGGATTCAGGCGAGAAAATTCAATGTATGGGCGATTCTTAAGTGGACGACAAAATCGTCTTTCAGAGAAATCCCGAGGAATGGATTGATGGAACAAATGAGTACAAAAAGAACATATATTCTACGAGACGTTCGAAATATTGGACGGATGCCTACTAGGAACGTTAGAAATGCTGATATTTTAAAAATGGTAAGATTTACAAAAATGGAAACAACTGAATCAATTGCATCTTCACAATCGAGGTCAGCTATTGGTCTTTCTCGACAAACTCGATTCTTTGCACCAAAACGGTTTTCTTTCGAAATTCGAATGAAGCATACTGTTCGACAAGAGACAAGAAGAGTTGATAATTATTTTAGAAAGAACAGACAAAGCGTAAGGAATCTGCCCATTTTAAAATCAACCGAATCTTCTGTAGAAAGGAAGGCTGGAAGCAAGCTGCAACAGCCGAGATATGAACGCTATCTATTAGTTCCCAAAAGAGAATTGAAGATTCCATCTGAAGAAAGACAAATCAGGTTGACAAATGTCAGACGAACTCGGAACAATATCAGGACAAATGCGATTGATTACGGAAATCAAGTAATTACAATGTCTAGCAGAAGAAATGGTAAAAATTTAAGTACTCTTCCCCTTCGAGCAGATGCAAACAGGTACAGGTTTGTTGGAATTACTGATATTCGCTTGCAAGCTAAAACATCTCGATCCAGTACCAGAAGCCATCAAGGCCAAGACAAAAACGAACACATTTCTAGACAAGATCGAGTACAAATAAGAGATGCAAAGGACATTCGGAAATTCAGTAGAAATAATAGGGATGTCTCTGCTAGGAGATCTACAGTTTCAAAGCAAATACCTGTACGTTATGACGAAAAAGAAATTCAAGGTGTACTGAATATTAGAATTGTTGAGACCAGGAATACCAATCGTCGTCAAGAAAGGCAATTCTCCAGATATCTCTCAAATCTTTCCTCACAAAGCAGACGCCACCTTGGAAATGGAAGAAAAGAAAATCGTGTTACCCGAGTATCTACTCCAATTATTAATGGCGAGCGACTTTCTAGGAATGTACGAAATACTCGATCCACTACCAGAAGCCATCAAGACCAAGAAGAAAAACGTGCAGATTTCTGGACCATATCGAGTGCAAGTAAGAGACGTAAGGGACATTCGGAAATTCAGTAGAAATAACAGGGATGTCTCTGCTAGAGATCTACAGTTTCAAAGCAAATACCTATACGTTTTGAAACTCAAGGTATACTGAATATTAGAATTGTTGAGACCAGGAATACAAATCGTCGTCAAGAAAGGCAACTCTCCAGATATCTCGCAAATCTTTCATCACAAAACAGACGCCATCTTGGAAGTGAAAGGAAAGAAAATCATGTTGCCCGAGTATCTGCTCCAATTGTTAATGACAGACGATTTTCTAGGAAAGACTCAAGACGAACTCAAGAAAGACGCATCATCCAAAATCGAAATCTGCGTATGGAATCAATGACGAAATTTGGTATGAGGAAAACTTCTCAAAACGAAAACGAAATTGAACAGAAAATTGCTGCTGTTACAAGATATGATCAAAGATTTTCAACCAGAAGCGTTCCTCAATCTTCCAGAACTGACCGTTCAAATGAACGATTCCACGAAATTCGCAATAGATGCAGAACAGAAGAGGCCAGAAATATTCGTTCTAGACGAACGAATGTGGAAACTAGACAACCTGTCAATCTACTTAAGGCAAGGAATATAATCCATGGCATATTTATTAGATCAATAACTAAGGACAATGGGATATCCAGGGATAGGAGATACATCAGTTGTAAACCTGGAGATGTCAATTTGTCAGAATTGAAAGAAAGTAGGCTTACACGACGAATCGGCGGAAAGGAAAGAAGATATGCGACAAAAATGAACTTTGACATGAATAGGAAAATTATATCAATCCGTTATGGGATTAGTAACGAAAATAGGCTTCGTACATCACAACAAAGTCGTCGGGTACAAAATGAAATGAGAGATTTTAGACGTCTCGGTCTAAATGGTAAAGAGAACAGATTTGAAGTCAGAATGAAAGGAAGTGGAAGTATTAGAATCAATAAAATCAAAGATGAACTTAGGCAATCTAATCGACGAATATACTCAGGATTTTCAAGGCAAATACCATTTCAAAGTACAGAAAAACCCCAAAGGCAGCTACGAAGCAGAACTTCTTATGAGAATCAACAGAGGATTTCTGCTAGATTTGTTCCAAACCATTCTAATGTAATTTCGAAAGTTTTTTCATCGTCTAATTTCACATCCAAGGGAAATATCCGTTTCTCTGCTAAAGTACCAAACGAGAAGTCACACGAGAAATTCTTAATATCAACTGATCGTCGAGCAGTAAGTTATAATTTTTATATTATTTTTATTATGTTTTAAAACAAATCTGAATTAAACTTATTCTTCAATTAATATGATAAATCTTTTAATTTACAAGTTGTAGGTTTATGAATTAGATTATGCTATTTGATAATCACAAAATAAATTAATTTACTAAGAATAATCTCATTATTATTAAATTATTCCTTTTTATTTAATTTTTTATTGAAATTCTGTTATTATGCAATTGAATATTTATTTTGAAAGGTAATAGTTTTCCATCTAATGCAAATATGGAGTAAATGACGTTAAATAAAATGAAATTTTTATAATTTCCTCTGTAGTAAAAATATGCAAAATATAATAACTGTCCTCCTTATATTTCCTTTTGGCATATACCAAAGTATTTTAATTGCATAATTTTATTTATTTATTTTTATAAATTAGAATTTATTTTATCATACTCGTTTTTTCATACCTGTTGTTATTACCTCTTGTTAACTGTTGTATGGATTAAATAACAAATATTAAAATGTTTAAGTAGAGAGCTTTTTTTAGTTCTTACTGTTTTAGAGGTTAAGTAGAAAAAAAACTGTTTATAGATGTTATTTAATTTTATATAACTGTTTACAGATGTTATTTAATTTTATATAACTGTTTACAGATGTTATTTGATATTATTTAGGTATCATTTTTAAAATTTCTGGTTAAACATTCTAATATTTCTCACATTTCTTGAATTACTTAGTCTTTTTTTTGTGTATCGGAGAAAATCAGATAGAAAATAGATATTTTATCTAACATGTTGTTGGTTATAATAGTAAAAAAATCATGCATTTTGGATTAAATAATTTCATGTTTTTTTTTTTTTAGCAATGTAAATATTTAACTTCTAAAAAAGTTATATTTCCCCTTTTTTTTAAATTTGATTTAAAAAAGTTAATTGATCCGAAAATACTGTAAGTAGTTGGAATAATTGCATTTCGAAATAACGTTCACATGTTGCTAATAACTGTTTTTCAGAATCAACGCAAGCTCTTTACTGAATCAAAATCATTGTCTTCCAAAGGCATGAACTGGAACTTATATGAATATATATCCGCTTACAAGTAAGTATTAATATAATTTTTATTATTATATTCAGAAAGACATATTTAATATAATAAAAAAAAATGCAATATTGTGAAGATTTTTTTTTATATACGAAAAAATAAATTGATGAAAGGTTTTAATTTATTCATTATACAGTAGGCATTCTTTAATCCGGAATTCTATGGTTCTGAACTTTCTATACTGACACCGCTCGAGCCAAGATACAAATTTTTACAAATTTGGATATGTTAGTTTATAATAATCAGAAAATTAGAATATGTTAGAAAAGAGATCGTGAATATTGTAGATTATCAGACAATTATGAATGTTATAATATAACAATTTTCTAGAACACTGTGAAACACAGTGGCGTAGAATAAACTGACTTATGATATTATGATTAAGCAAATTTAGTATAAGTGTTCCCGGCTCGAGGCTCAGTGGCAACGCGGGCCGAAGTGAGCATTAGAGCGGAGGTTTCATCTGCTAGCGGCTATGTTGTAAACACTGTTTCAAAAAACGAGGAGACGCGATAGCGTTTATGATGTTCAGCCTCTTGCCTCATAACCTGGTGGGGGAGATTTCCGGGCTTTCTCCCATACGATACCTTAATGCGGGGTAATCCCTCTTAAAAGTCCTCCCGGAATGCTTTGCCCTCCTTTTCAGCGTCACGGAGCCAAGTTAGACTTCTACGTACGGGTGCTCCATCACAACAGAAGCTTCCCCCTTCCTTTCCCTCATTCCATGAGACCAAACGGGTTCACGGACTTAGATGATGCGGTCTACCAAGTGGGATGAGAAACAGACAAAAACACTATAGTATGTCGATTTTTGATATATCAATTTGCAAATGTCAGTTTATACTTAGAATACATCTTGTTGCATTATTTGAAAAGAGCAATGCATAAATCTAACCATGATTAAGCTTATGGAAGAATACGCGAATTATATGATTAAGCAAATTTGAAGTTATCTGTAGAATTTCAATTTACTTTTTTAGAGTAAGAAACCCGTATTAAAAATTAAATTTAATGTTTAGAAGAACTAACTAGTTAATTATGATAATATATTACATTATACACCACGTATGGGAATCACCTTTTTACCAACTGATATCACTGTATCTTCTGGGCCTGATGGGTGAGACTAGTGCTCGATGCAACAGGTTTTGAGTTCGAGCAAATATCTGCTGATGGTGTGAAAAAATATCAAAAATGCGGCAACTGCCCTGATGTCGAGCTCACTGCTCATCATGTCTTTGATTGTCTAGCTGTTGCAGCCACCGTGCATTGTCTGGACCATCCCTCGGAAGAGGATTTATATTCCGAACTGTACTCCGATTTATAGACAATATTATTCGGGAGAACCATGATATTTGATTTTCTTGTACTATTGAAAGGATACGACAAGAACATAACAACTATTTCTTTACATTATTACAGCATACCAAGCTTGTTTACATAAATTCATCGCCACAATATTCGTGAAAAGGGTATTTCAGTTATAGGAGCATTGTTGTGGTGTGGTGTAGTAGCAGTAGTATTAGTAAGAGAAGTAGTATTTCATAAAACAGTGAAAATTCGTTTGTTGCATTGCTGAAATATATATAAAGAAGTTACCTGACCATTTATTAATCCCTCGCCAATTTAAATAAAACTCTTTTTATAATTATCTCTACCTTTTTTAAAATTTGTATTGATGACAAACGTATCTTAAAATTTTACCTTTATGTTTCTAGACTGAACAGCTTCATCTCCTTTGTGCTGAATGCCATGCTTGGACTGAGTGTCGTCATTGTATCTGCTGATGACAAGAGCAAGAATTTCATATCTCGAACCATGACACCAATAGTGAACAGCTTCTCAAAGTTTATATCTGCTCTTTAAAAACGTATTTAGAATTATTAATGTATCCTAGATGATTATTGAATGTTATTTAATTCCGTCAGAAATGATATGTTGTTTTGTTTAGAAAATTACTATGTAGTTATGTCAGAATGTAATAATAAATAGAACTCAGCTGCAAGATTTTGTGTTATTATTTTTATTCACTTTTTAATTTGTATAAAAAAAAAAAGCTTACTATATGAAACAATTCTAGACAAAATATTACTTATATTACTTTTAAATATATTACTTTTTATATTACTTAACATGGGGCCAGAATGGCCGAGTGGCTAGCGCTCTGGCGCTCGGTACTACAGGTTTAGGGTTCGAGTCCCGGCGGTGCCATGGATGTGTGTAGTGGTTCAGAATCCACTTTAAAACCGTAGGTCCGGGTCTAATATGAGCATTGCAGGGGCAATGTGCTTATCTTCACGTGGCTTATCTTCAAGTTACACGCGAACCCTGGGTCATGCAAAGTGAGTAACGTCTGTGCAGCGCTTGCCTTAGGGCATTAAAGACGTCCATGTCTGTTTGCCAGCTGCATTGGGAAAAAATACTACTTAATATATTACATTTTTTAAACGAATCAAAAGATTGTTGAAAAATACCGATAAACAATTTATGTAAAATGAGTATTTATAAAGAATAAAATTTTATTTGAAACACATTTATTTTCAGTATGTTACATTTTGAAAGTTCAATAATTAGTTTGTTCTTCTCTATGAAGTCTTTAAAAAAAAAGTCAAATGTAAATTTTTCAACAATAAAAAGTGTCTAAAATTTATACATAAATTTCTAAACTAAAACTAAAACATTTCAATATTAAATATTGTTAAAACATTTCAATATTAAACATTGGTAAAGCATTTCGATATTATACATTGTTAAACATTTCAACGTTAAACTTTGTTAAAACATTTCAATATTATACACTGTTAAAACATTTCGAAGTTAAACATTGCTGAAACATTCATTCAACATTAAAACATTGCTAGATTACAATAAACATTTTTTTTTTTCTTGTATTAAATCGTCGTAGGATTTGTAGTTTATTGCAAACATTTCATCGCGAATTGTCCATTGGTAAAACATTGAAAAATATTACAAAAATCCCATTTTCAATTTTTAATTGAAATTGTAAAATACATATTAAAAAGCCATCTTTCAAATAAAATAGTTATAAAATGTTTTATATTGTATCATAATTAAATATTAAATATAAAATCTCAAATTATATCCGAATTTTTACGTTTATATGAAACTTCTTTTAAGATCAAGACAGTACGATGATGTTTTTAAAAAAAAATGAACGTAAGAATCCTTTAAGTAGACAAATAATTTGTTTTCGACTTTTCTGTGCCTTTATTTAGGATAGCTTGTGTCTTTATTTAGGACAGCTTGTGCCTTTATTAAAATTACTATATTTTTAGGAATAAAATTTTTAAAGATAAAAATATCAAATAACATAAAGAGAGAGTTCCGATCAAGTACCACAAATATAGAAATAATTTTAGATGAATTGGTCACTTTAAACGAGATTTCGTCTTTGTGAAAGTTCAGAAAAAATGGGGCCTGATGGCAGTGTGACTATCACTCCAGATCTCTGTGCGACATGTTTCGCGTTCAAGTCCCGGCGGTGCCATGCATGTTTGTTGTGGTTCGAGATCCGTCTTAAATCATAGGTCCCGGTCTAATATGACTGTAGAATGTAGGGCTGAAAACCCTACCCTGTAAAAAGAAAACATCTCCTATCTCGAAATCTGCCTGTAGGCAGACGCCCTTGGCCCATCACGGGGTTGTTGCGCCAATGAAGAAGAAGAAAGTTTAAAAGATAAACGCAAATCAATAATAAATTTTAGTTTTAGAACATTGGTACCTTTTCTAAAACATTTTAGTGTTAAAAAGTATTAATTTTTTAAGTTATTGTCTATTTGTAAATAAATAAATATAAATAAAATTTAATAATAATTTTAAATAAATTTTTTAAATTGTTACTCCTTGAGTCGTTGAATAATTTTTCATTTCTTAAATCCACAAAACCCATGACAACCAAATCGAACATAGCAACTTAGCACATATTTACAATTGGGCGAACTTCAACAAACATTAATACTCAACTTGCCTACAATCAAGTTTAATGGCGTTTAATTTTAGAATATTCAACAACTTTTGAATTGATAATCGTGATTTTGCGCCGTGTCCCCACCGGACAAATAGATTTCGCAAGAGTGGGAGGGAGAAAAATCATTTATCTTGTGACGTCAGAGGAGAAGACCATCTGCTCAATAAGCCTCGCAGCAGATGCCCAGTGCAAATGGATTACCTGGAAACGAGTAAAACCTCTGCATAGGTAAGGAGACTTCGTTTTATACTTTTTTTCATATTCTGTGCGGTTTCATATAAATTAATTAATAAATAAAAATAATAATAAAAAATTAATATTAAAAAAATTAATAAATAAAAAAAGTAAAAATTCTTTTAAGTTAAATCGAATAATAAATATTGCAATTTTAATCTGTAAAATTGAAAGATATTTTAATCTCAAAAAATAAATTATCTAATTTAAAAATAAAAATCTAAAAAAATAAAAAAATCTAATAAATAATTTAAATAAAAATATTATAATAAATAATTTAAAAATAAAAATATAATTTCTGATATTGGGAAACAGTTTCGCCATTTATTTAATATTATATTCAATAAACTTACTTTAAAGCAATTCATTTCATATAAATTAACAATATTAAAAAATTTTCAAATAAACTTGTGCCATAAATGATTTGAATAATTATGGTAATATCAATATTATAATAATAAGACTTTTTCTTCTTCATTGGCGCAACAGCCCCTTGGGCCATTGGGGTATGGTACTTTCAAAGTATGGTACTTTTCAAGAACTATTGCATTTTCAAGTCAATATTATGTAACAAGACTTTCTTCTTCATTGGTGCAACAGCTCCATGGTGGGCCAAGGCCGTCTGCCTACTGGCAGATTTCTAGATAGGAGATGTTTTCTTTTTTTACAGGGTAGGGTGGTCAGTCCTACTCTCTACAGTCTGGGATCTACGGTTTAAATTGAAGAGATAATTCTTATTTAATATGGCTGATTCATTTATAAAAAATAATATATTATGATAATTTGTGTTTTATAAAACAAAAGCATAGTAGAAGAAAAAGCGGAGAATTGTTCCAAAATTTTTTAAAAAATTCATAGTATTTTTATTTTATAGTTCGAAAAATATATATATTAATAATAATTTATCAAAAATATTATATATTAACAATACTTAGATTTTCGTTTATTATGAAATGAGAAAGTTCCTCTTGTGACGATATATCATTAATTTCTCAGTCTTCTTTAGCAGTAACTTATGCTTTGCTTTTTCATGAAAATCGGTTGCGTTGTTTGCTTTCATCCCATGTGAATCTACAGAAAAATAAACTATCTGTTGAATATGTTACAAAAAATTACTACTGTGTCCAAAAAGTAAGACCAGTTTTCAATTTAAATTTCCCGGGCAAATGATATTTCATTTTTTCTTTTTTTTTTAGGCTGTTGACACTGTGCTTGACATCTATGTGAAATTTTACGTCAAAATATTCATTAGTGTAAGAGTTACGCTTGATTTTGTGGGATTCTAAAAACTGATTCTCTTTTTGAAATTGACGACTCAAAACGGTGTCCCTGCAGTGGTCTTTTGAGTTTAGGGAAATAGCCAGAAGTAGCACGATGCTAAATTAGGTGATTACGGTGGTTGGGAAGCGATATGAGTATCATTTTTGGAGAAAAAGTCACGAAGAATCAATGTAGTGTGAGCTGGTGCTTTCAGTATTTTCGGTACTAATCGAGATTTGACGCGTTTGAGGCCCAAAAGATCTTTTAAAATGGAATTTTGAAATTCCAACATCATCAGCAACGTCTCTAATTGTAAATCGACGATTAGCAAACGCCAAATCTTTAATTTTTGGACGTGAGATTTGTTGGTTGAGGTTGATGGTCGACCATAGGTCTCTTCGTCTTCAGTACTTTCTCTGCCTTCTTTGAACTGTTTTTATCACTTCTAAACATTTCTTTCCGATCTAGGAATGCTCACCGAATGTCTTTGCAACATTCTATACGTTTTCCGCAAACAAAAATTGCAAATTCTTTGCTCAATTATTTCAGACATCATTTTAGCGTCTCATAAAACCAAGCGTAACTCAAACACTAATGAATATTTTGGCGTGAAATTTCACACAGATGTCAAGGACAGTACCAACAACCTAAAAGGAAAACAAATGAAATAACATATGCCCGGGAAAGTTAAATTAAAAACTGGTCTTACTTCTTGGACACAATAGTGTTTTAAACCAATGAACTCTTAAAATCGCCTATGCAAATTTTACATCCTCAATTAAAAAACATTGAGTAAGTTAGTACTTGCTCTTAAAAAGTGATCACTCAGGGTCAAACATATTGAAGACAATAGAAATTATTATATGAAATTTATAAAAAATTTAAAAAGAACTGAAATCCTTTCACGAATTTCAATTTATCATATATGAATATATTTTGCTAGACGAATACACACGGGAGTATACCAATGTTCAACAATCCAAAAAATTTATGAAGCAATTGGTCAGAATAGTACAAGAATGGGAATTCTGCACTTAAGGATTCAGCTTGTTTATTTGGAAAGTTTTTCCCTCGAGGATTTGGCAGCTTTGGTCACTAAATTGAATAATCAAATTTAAGGAAATATAATATAATTTAATAACTCCAGAACTTTATGAAGGAGCACTAGCCAATTCAGACAGAAAACTCTGTTAAGTGATGGTATTATAAACATATAAACTTTTATAAACATAAACTAATCCTTAGACCCTTTTTTTTTTCAGAATATTAAAACAATTATATGTTTATATTTTGAAAACCAGACTATTCAAAATGAACTACAAAGTACACTGCTTGATATGGACCAATCGTTATAAATTGTAGACATTTTGGAAATTTTACAGCACTGAAAAGTGTATTTCTCATAATTTCATCATGTATTTTTCATAAATTTTCTAATCTATAAAACTAATCACGTTAAATAAATTTTGATTGAGTTTTTCACGTTGAGTTTTCTTATCTTGGCTTTTCTTCGTTAAAGCGTTTCATTATCTAATACTCTGTAGAATGAGATAAATTGACTAATTTAACAATATTCTAAACTAATTTACAACGACTATGATAAAAAAATACATTTTGGAATGCTGCTAATTATTTTCTTACAACTACGAACCATTTTAAAATGGTAAATTAAATAGGACATAAAGAAGTAAGCAAGCAAAGATTAAAGTTAAGCGATTTTTTACACACATAAAAATTACAGATCATAATTGTAGTTATAAATTTATCAGAAAAAATCCAGAAATGTTTTATTTACAAAAATGTTTAAAAAAATTTTTTTTTTAAGAAAACAATAATTTTGGTGACATGTTCTTTCTCTGCATTCTAGAATACAAATCTTTATAACAAAAAAAATAAATCTATATTTAAAAAAAAAAAAATTGTTCGATTTTATACAGAATCATATAAAGATATGAAAAAATATTACATTATATATTCGAATTCAATTGGAGGCTACACTGCTTTTTATTTCTACAAATTTTTAATGTGTACGAAAACTTTTGGAAGCCAGTGTCTGTTATAATTCAAAAAAGATGTCGAAATAATAAAAAATTAGAACAATAGCAATACGAAAAAAATTATTCCAAATAATATAGCATAACTTCTGAGATGTAGAAACTATTCTATACAAATGCTGGATTATCTGCACTATTTATGTAATTAAATACAAATCTGTAGGAAAATGGATAGTTTTTATAATTATTCAGTACATATTATTCCTGCTGATTCTAGATTCTACGAATTAGATTTTTTTTATTGAAACTGAGATGCACAATTTTATAAAATAATTCATCAAAAAATGTGATATAGATTGTTGAATTTAAACACATTTCAACAAACAGAATTTTAAGTTATATCATCATTTATATGAAGAATATTTTAATATTTAACTGGCACTGGCCATAAAATTTAACAGTTAAATTCACATAATTTATTTATGTACTAAAATTTACTTATTCTTAGGCCATTTGAAACTGAAAATACATATAAAGTTACATTTTAGAAAAATATATTTACCGTCAACAACATATTAAAAATGATTTTCATCAAATGCTTCGCCATAACTTATTCCTATAAAAGGTAAAAATTTAGTATCAATTTTGGCCTTTATAATTTATTTTTAGAATATATATATATTTTTAATGAAGATACTTTTCGTGATATTTGATATTTGCTTCCATATTTACACTTTTCATATTTTTCCAGGTTGCAAGTGGCAACAAAAAAATCAAAAGATATGCTACATATTAAAAACAAGAGAACTACCATCTTTAATAATTAATGTGAAAATCAAACCATATAGTGTGTCATGAACAACACAAGTAACGATGGAAACTCCACCTGTAATGTAAACCAATCAGATGGCATTCGAGCATCCTATGGCACTGCATTAATTTTTGTCATCCTGGTTGGAGGCATTGGAAACTGTCTGTTGACCTTCCTCGTCCTTCGTCACACCGAAATGCGTTCTGTCATCAACATCTTGCTTGCTCTCATGGCAATATCTGACGCCTTCCTATCCTTATTTTGTGCACCTCTGGATTTAATTGCGATCATCTCACATGACTGGATGTTTGGAAGTCACTTCTGTTCTGCACACGCATTCCTTTTATCAGTCTTCGTGGTACAAAACGTTACAGTACTGGTGATTATCAGTATAGATCGGTATTGCATACTTATCCATAAAATAAATCATCTTCATGGTTGCAGACCTACCAGACTTGTTCTTGGATGTTTGGTTTTCTCAGTAGCAGTTTCAGGCCCACCATTGTTTGGTGTTGGGCAGTTTACTTTTGTGAATGAACATTGCGGGCACAACATTCAAACCACTGACCATGGACTTGGTGCCGTGATATACTTTGGCCTATTTTCGATCCTCCTTTTTATACTACCATGTGGTCTTTTGTTACTGGCTTATGTCCACATTCTTGTGGCTCTGAGAAAAAGTATTAAAACAGTTCGACCAGAAAGTCGCAGAATGACATGCAGTCAGTTCTTGAAAGGTCATCAAGACATCGATGTTCGATTCAAACAAAAGACATTCTCGACCATTCTTTGTCTGTATTTGGCCGTCATGATTTTCAAGTTGCCATTGGCTATAACCTTGTTGGTGAAAAGCATAACAAGAACTATACAATGTCCTGTATCAATTAGAGTCATGGTTTTGGCATACTTGAATGGAGCCATCAATCCTTTTATTTATGCGTGTAAGATAACGTCATATTGGATGGTTTTGACTGGAAGGCTTCGAGAAGTTAAGAATCGAATAAACAGTCGGCGTTCATCCAGGAAAAAAAAATCGCCAAACAGTGTACAGAATATCAAGTATATCAACAAGTTCTGTTATTTGAAAATTTTACTTACTTTAAATGATTTAACCGAAAAGATAACTTGGGTTTAGAATGTTTTAAGTTACAATAGACATTAAGCTAAGCTTTCATGGGCTTCTTTTTAAAATTTAATGTTACAATAGAATACATCAAAGTTAAAAAAAAGTCCCATGAAAGTTGTCTAATATATTTTGATATGGTATCATGTTCTGGTTTTAAAATTGACTCACACATGTTCTGTTAAATACCATCATTATTCTTAACCTGCCGACAGAACTTTTACTAAGAAATATTTGCATTTTCTTTTTAGCAATAAAAAATCAGTACTATTTGATTCAATATTTATTAAAATAATTTTTTTTATTCTAATCATGATTTTATTATACTATACATTTGTTGTCTTAAGCATTTTCGTTAAGAATTTGAAACTTTGTCATTAATTAACAATAAAATATATTTTTAAAAACCTTAATATCATTTTTGAAAAATTGTCTTGTGAATTTCACACAAATAAATAAGAAAGTATTGGAACCAGTTTATTTTGAACATTCCACAATTGTAATTCTGTACTGTACAGGTTGTGCAGCTGGATTGTAAATGGGCGTAGTTATTTTTTTAAAATTAACAATAATTAAGACATCATTTTTAGACATAGATAAAAAAAAAATTATAAATAAAAACCATTTGAGTAAGAAATACAAATAATATAATTATTCAATTAAACAAAATTCCAAAATAAGATAGCATTATAATATTTGCAAGCACTGATTCTGTTGTTTTTGAATGTCAAGGTACTTCTCGTATGAGGCTATATGCCATCCAATTTTTTTTTTTCAATTTGGCTCATTTTGATTATAAAATACTGAAAATATACATAGATGTCAATCTCTTTTAAGAGGAAAATTGTTTTCAAATAGTTTAATATCTCTTGTACAATTTAAACAGTCCTGAATAGCCTGAATCAAATACCTACACCATAATTATTTTCTAACACGTAACTATCACAACACAAATGAATTATTACGTCAATTCAATTCGCGCCAACAAGGTCCAATGAAAAAAAAAATAAATAAAGCGAATGTCATTGCATCAATGACGACAAAGGGTGGGCTTAAGGCAGAATGCGTTGGCTGCTTCAATTTATGGGTGCTGATGGGGTCGAGCCGTCTGACGTCACGGAACCCGGATAATGAGAGGAAATTCTATCCCTTCTTCATTAATTAGGTTGGCGCTCCGGAAATGAGGCTTCTATCGCTTCATTGCGAGCAATCGACTCTCTGGTCTGCGACCATGGGAAGAAGCACTCTTTTGAATACTCTTTATAGGGAGAGAGGATCTCCTAAAAGTTATTTTTTAATTGGTTTAGAAATAGCGATGGTATGTTTGGAATATTAGATTTTTACTAATCAGTGTATGGTTTTTCAGAAGCTAATGTGAAGTTTTATAAGTATACAGATTTCATGTAGACCTTACAATGGAGAAAAAATGGAGGACTTGCTTACTCAGTATGAGACAAATACTTTCGGAGTTAAACATATCTTGGAATAATGGATGTTTAATAATCAGTAAAGGGTTTAAAGAACTAATGTAGCGTTTTATAAGTATCCTGATTTCATGAAGACCATACAATGGGAAAAATGGAGGATTCTCTTACTCAGTATGAGACAAATACTTCTGTAGTTAAACATATGCAGTAAGGACACGAGGACAAGCATGTCTTAATTAGGGATTTTTAGGAAGTATTTTTAAAGGGACACAAAGAGATTTTTATGTAGTAAATTTTATTTTTTGAGGAACATCATGTCATTTGAATAAAATATATATGCTAGATAAAAGAAAGAGTGGCGATTCTTTATATATTCATGCCTATCACAAGATCTTCTACAGAAAATTGGTTCTAAATACCCGTTAAATTTTAGGTTCCAATTTAATTACCCTAAAGTGTGCAAAAAAATGACCGTAGAACGACAAACCGAGTCAATTCAACAACATCGCTTCATTTTATTGGTTAAGAGAATCAGCATTTATAATTGCTGTCTTTTATTGGTTAAGAAACACTGTTTTGAACACTGCTTATAGAGTGAGAGAGGATCTTTGAAAACGTTATTTTTAATGGGCTTAGAAATAGTGATGGTATGTTTGAAATAATGGATGTTTAATAATCAGTGAATGGTTTTTTTCAAAACTAATGTGAAATTTGATAAGTATACAGATTTCATGATGACCGTACAACGGGCAAAAAAATGGAGAATTCGCTTACTCAGTATGAGACAAATACTTTCGGTTTTGTTTGTCGCTCTACGGTCATTTTATGCACACTTTAGACTAATTAGACCTACATTTACTTACAATCTCAGCACGTTACTTGGCGCATTTTGGGGAAAATAATTTTTGATGCCAAATCCCAACTGCCCCTATTCTGCGAGTTTACCAATTTTAAACCTTATATTGTGAAGGAAATAAAACTTCTTTAAGGCTTTTCATTTTGTTAAACTTTTGTCAATTTGGTTTGGTTTGTCGCTGTACAGTCATTTTGTGCACCCGTTAGGCTAATTAGACAGGGACATAGAGTTTAACGTGGATTCCGAAGCACTCACAAACGTCCATGCCACCACCATGATTCAAACCTGAAGCCTGTGGTACCAATGCCAATTTACCCACAGGCCACACAAATACTTTCGGACATAAGCATATCCAGTAAAAACACGAGAGCTAAGCATTAATATCCTGATTGGGAAATTTCGTAATAAACGGAATTTTTAAAGGACACAAAAAATTTTATGTATTACATTTTGTTTTTTGGGAAAATTTATGACATTAAAATAAAATATATATGTTAGATAAAAGAAAGAGTATAGATTCTTTATATACTCATGCCAGGGACCTAATGGCAGCGCTGGCTAAGCTCTGGCCCTCGGTTTTGGGTTCGAGTTCCTGCGGTGCCATGGATGCTTGTAATGTTTCCGAATGCACTTTAAACCGTAAGTCCCGATCTGATGTGATCGCAGAGCGTTGTGGGTGGGGGTAGTGTTACTCGCGTCCGTAGAGTATCTTCTATCTACGCTTGCCCCCTGTGTAACAGCGGTGCAGCCCTTGCTTATGGAATAAAGATTAACTGTCTCTGTACTGCCAGTTGCATTAGAATAACTATATACGCCTGCCTATCTACTACTACTACTGATAGTAGTACACCACACCACATCACTGTGCCTAGGGCTAAGTTGCCCTTATACTGTTTGGAAATTGTATTGGTGAAATCGGATGGACGCGGGAAAATTTCACAAAATTCACTTTTGGAGGTATAGAAGCTGAACAATGAGGAATATTTTTACAAAGACAGAAGAGAATATCAAAAAATTTAAAATTTAAATAAAAAAAAGGAGGATATATGAATTGCAAAAATATATATAAAATATATAAATACATTATGTAAATTATTAGAAAAATTTAAAAGCAACATAATACAATAAACACAACATTGGAGAATATAAAAATCATAGAACTGAAGAAATATTCATCAAAGTAATTATTACACAAATTAAAAAAAGAGTAATAGCTGATAAATAATTGGATAGTAGAAACAGTTGCTGCAAAATTATGAACAATAGAAATATAAAAGGCCGAAAGATATTACATAAAAGATAATAAGTAACTTATGTCTATCACAACATCTTCTAAGGAATATTGGTGTTGCTTTCTTTTTACTTTCTTAGTGAGCAAGACTATCTCCAACAACATAGCGGACTGATGGCTAATTGGTTAGCGCTCTGGTCTTTGGTACCACAAATTTCAAGTTCGAATTCTGGCGGTGTCATGGATGTTTGTGAGTGGTTCTGAATCCCGGTTAAACTGTAGATTCCAGTCTAATTTCTCTGAAGTGTGCAAAAATTACCTTAGAGGTACAAACCAAGCCAATTCAACAGCATTGCTACAATTTATTGGTTAAGAGAATTTGTAAATTTTCGGTTTGTGTGGTCTTTAAGAAGTCTGTATCTCATCTTGGCTATACTTCTGAATTTGGCGGCGCTATCGATTCTACAAATCTTATTTTTAACAATATTTACAATTTCGAAACGTTTTTCGACAGCCAGACAATAATTTCTGGCATTACTAACATTGAATACCTTAAGAAAACATACATATTTTTAAAGATCTCACAATTTCTGGTTGTACCATCAAATTTCAGTGCAGCTGGATATATATTTATATATTTTGAGAAAAAAGATATATATTTTGAAATCTGAGTTACATAAACAAAAATATGAAAACTGACGAATAAGCAAACTGTCAAGAAAAAAATATTTTAAAAAAAAGTTGTGAAATATGTTGTTGACTCGAATGCCAAGCCTGTTTTCGTTGCTCTAGTACGAGGGGAAATAGGATTATTAAAGTAATTTACATATTAGTAATTTTAACATTCTGTGATATTTAAAAAGTTTAATTTTAATCTCATTTGATTTCAGTAGTTTCTGTTGTTCATAAAACGACCTTTAGAGGTTAGGGTTAACTCATAAGAATTCTTTTATATATGTAAAAAGAAAAAAAAAACTATCGAACAAACACAAGTTCTTTCAATTATAATAGAGGGGAACTGAAAATTACCTGAAATTAGTCTGAATTTTTATATTATCGATATTTTATTGATTATAGAGAGTTTAGTTATTTCTAAAAGACAAATGCTGAAGAAGATAGAACTATAGCATGGTGCAATTCTTTTTCATAAGCTATTTAATTTTTAAATCTGTCTTAGGAAGTTTTATTGAGTTTTAAAGTACAATATTTTTGTTAGCTGTAATGAGTAAACAAGTGTTCATATTTTCAGCAAAAAAGTAATATTAGAATTCATATGACTTATATCATTTTAAGAGATAACTTCTTTGTTTTATAAACTTTGGAAACATTTATAACATGATTATTTAAAATTTTAACAGAAGAATACAGAGCTATGATGTTATTTCCATTTGCAATTTTTTTTTTGCAGACAATTTTTAAATTAAATATTTTGACAAAGCAATTAAAATTAAACGAATATAATTTCTCATAATTTTTGGCTGTGCGAGGAAAAAATTCCGAAAAAAATTGAATCTCTGATTGTTATAATACTTAAGTTTAGGGAAAAAAATATGCACAAATCTCTTACTCATTTATACTATATAGAAAGAAAGTTAACAATAAATTAGCTTCATTCGTGAATGCTATTTCCTTCTATGAACACCAGATGGCATTATGTGTAACTTCTGTTTAATTTTCTTTTCTTATTTTTTGGTGAATTATATTTCTAAATATAAAACTTAATGTAAAAAATGTGTTAATATTTGAACATTTTTTAGAAAAATTATTGTTTACATTTTCTAAAAATATTAAATTTACCAATATAACACCAATATGATTTGTAAAAAATGGAATATTCTAAAATAAATTATAAAATTAAATAGTTCCGAATTTATGAATAATTCAAACTTTTAAGTTTGTTCAATTTCTTATTATCAGACTTCCCTTACTACTTACAAGGTTTATAATAATTATTTTTATTTAATTATTAAATGCATGTTTTAAAAATAATAGTTCGTGAAGTGAGAATAAACAAATAATTCTATTGAACAAAATAAATAATCGTTTGCAATTTTGAATCATTGTTATTCTGATGTTCTTAATAACTTAACTGAAGTTTTAAAACAATAAACGTTTATAAACGCATGTTTATAAAATCGTTATTCTGATGTTCTTAATAACTTAATTAAAGTTTTAAAACAATAAACGTTTAAAATATAATAGTGATAGTATATTAAAGTAACAATTGTAAATTATGGGTATGATAATGGATATCATCAATATTTATGATAGAGTTATAGTCAAGATTATAAAAAATTTATGAAGAAGGATATTCCATTTTGAGGTATGTAATTTCAAATATAGCTTATTGTATACCAATAATTCAAACACTGTAAGGAAATCTACATCATGAATTTAAAAATATTATTCTATATTTTTCTGATATTCTTAATAACTTAAGTGAAGTTTTAAAACAATAAACGTTTGTTTATAAATCGTTATTCTGATGTTTTTAATAACTTTGGAAGTTTTAAAACAATAAAAGTTTAGCGATAGCATATTTTTGAACATTTTTTAGAAAAATTATTGTTTACATTTTCTAAAAATATTAAATTTACCAATATAACACCAATATGATTTGTACAAAAATGGAATATTCTAAAATAAATTATAAAATTAAATAGTTCCGAATTTATGAATAATTTAAACTTTTAAGTTTTTTCAATTTCTAATTATAAATTATGGGTAGCAATTATAAATTATGGATGCTAGTGGACATCATCATTGCGTTATGATAGAGTTATAGTTAAGATTCTAAAACTTGTGGCAAAGAATATTTTGTTTTGGAGGTAATTTAAAGTATAGCTTATTGCATACTACCAGTAATTCTAACACGGAAGGAAATCTACATGATGTATTAAAAAAATATATATTATAATTGTAGATGTTGACAGTTTTACAGTATATAAGGATTAATCAACCTTTCTGAATCATCATTATTCTGATGTTCTTATTATCTTAATTGAAGTTTTAAATAATGAACGGTTTGAATATTATAGTGATAGCATATTATGCAAGTAGGAATTGTAAATTATGGATAATAACAATTTAAATTATTTATAATGGACACCATCAATGTGTTATAATGGAATTATAGTCAAGATTTTAAAATTTGTGTAAAAGGATATTTTGTTTTGGTGGTAATTTTAAATATAGCTTATTGTTTACCAATTATTATAACACTGTAAAGAAATCTATATCATGAATTTAAAAAAATATGTATTGTACTTAAAAATGTTGTCAGTTTTACAATAAAAGGGATTTACTGATAAAAACCTTAAAAAACCAACCTTACTGATAAAAATTAAAAAAAAAAAAAACATTGCTGTTGTTGCTGTGCTGCATTTTCCATAAAATTTTATCCACCAAAAATGCATTTATTTTAAACACGTTAATAAAATTAATAAAAATTAAGAAACATTAATAAAATCAATTAAAAAGTTATACCACCCAATTATTTAAATTCAAGAACAGTATAAATCAATTAAAACTAAAAATGTCTTTTTCATTGCAACCCTGTTAAAATCGGAAACGCAAGTTTATACTTCCCATCCTTTTATGCAGAGGACAACAAGGCCAAGGATGCTGTTAATAGCAGCAAGTTCAAATTCAGGCCAGGGTTGCACTATCATCAATATAGGAAGTGTCGCCAGTGAAAAAAGCACGACGAAAAGGACCAAGATAACAATGAATAAAAAAAAAGTACAATGAGATACACAGCGATGCCTCAATTAAAATGGTGTTTGTTAGTTTCATAGGATGTCATGTGACACCACTGTCCAAAAGTCAGGGCTTCATTCTTCGTCGGGCGATCGTCCGGGAACCACCAGCTCCCAACTGTCCGGGTGTTTTGTTTTTTAAAAGAGCCACGGTTGTATTCGGAAGACAGAAGTGAAAAAAAAAAGTAGACCGGACTTCCGACTTGTACTACGGTGTTGCAAGTGGACTGGATGCCTGTTCGCACGTGTACACCAGGACTTGCCGTAGTGGCCATCGCAAAGGAATAGGACTTGAAGCGGCAATTAGCACTTATCGCAGCATTTATTTATTTCCTTGCCATATTCTTCTTCGACAAGAAGATTTGAATCTCATTTTTTTAATTTATCGAAAGGTGAGTTACTTAATTTTTTCACGCTGCATGGATTCAGTTCATAAAAATATTATCATGAATGACGTATGATTATAAATCAATCTATTTGCATCCATATAAATATAAACTGTTTTTTCTGTCAGTGTGTGTGTATGTGGTATATCAAATTTTGAAAAAAATGAATTAGTTAAAGTTTTAATTATGCATAGATGTCTTTGTTCATATGCATAATAGCACTGTAAATAGTAAACTAATATCCTAATAAATTACTTATTAACTTTATATTAATAAACAATTGTTAATGAGCATTAATTAATTTGTTTAATAATTGATTAAAAAATGAGAATGTTAAAAGTCTTAAATGTCACATTTCATGATTAATAGACATACCACTTACAAATAATATATGTATAAGTTAAATAATTAACATTGCAATATCTGATAAATACAATATAAAATAAAATTAGATTAATAATCATATATCAAGTAGTATATAGTCATCATTCATCACAGTCATATATCATTAATTCATATGATTCATAGATTTTGACTTGATCCATTATTTAAGATATAGATATCATTAATATCCTACTATATCTTATAGTATGTTAAATAATTTTCATTTTTTTAATTGTTATTTAATTTAAAACTTTGTTATTTTTTTAAAGTTTAAAACTTATTCTACAATTTTTTTCTTTGTTATATTTTAACCTTAAATACTTATTATTTTAACAAGTGCATTATTAATCAATTAAATATTTTTACTAATGGTTTCCTTGTTAAATTATTTCTTATTTTGTTACAAAGTCTAATTATACCGAAAATACTGAAGCAAAATTGTGGGGTATTTTTTTACTTTCAATTTTATATGAAAATAAAAGTTATCTAGTTTGGACCGACTTAAGACTGATTTCAAACCTTTTTTAAGACTTTTTTTGTACCTTTATAAGACTAATTTTTTGAAGTACTTTATCCACATATGCGTGTGTGTGTGTAGTGAAACTTAAAAATATTTATACATATATAAATTATTAAAAATAAGAAAACTTGATATGGGTGTTAACAATTTGATTATTTAATTTATTTTGTTTTTTGATTATAATTGCAATTTGACTGTACAGTTTTTTACGGCGTTGAAGAGAAGTTATGTCATATATTGCATGCAACTCATTATAATATGAATATGCAATAACTAGCGTTTGCGACTTTTTCTTTGTACAGAATTTCCTTATGGACGTTTACAAACACCTATAAAATAACTTTCCTTAATATTCTGCATTTTATGTCAAAAGCTATATTTATTTCACCAGATGGCCCAAATTTTACAAATCAAATAATATATTTTAGATAAAAAAAGTAGATAAATTGAGAACATACAATTTTTTTTACGTATTTATCTAGTTCCAGTAATTATAATCTAAATGGCAATGCAGTCCACGTTGGACTATGGTCATCTGCTTGATTACGAAACAGGAGATGTTTTTTTATGGGGTAGGGTTGTCACCCTACGTCCAACAGTCATATTAAACAGGTTCCTAAGTGTTTAAAGTGGATAACCATGGCAACTCCAGAACTCGAACCCGAAACCTGTGCCACCAAACGTGAGATTGCAAACGCGAGATCAAGTCCCCAGTACTGAATAGTCAAGTCGAGAAAATATTACTTTCAAAGAACTATTAAATTACGTACGGACTGTAAACGGAAACAGGATTTTTTAGTGAAGAATCAAATCACGATTCTAGAATATTTGCATTAAGTAATCGTGACGATTTTGAATTTGAAATAAGGAAGAAAATGGAAATAAAAGTCGTAAACGGTCAAGTCTAGCATTAATTTTACTATTACACTTCTGATTAATCATTCAATTTATGTACTAAAACATTTTTAGCAAGGATGTTTGATTGTTTTGTTTTTATTTAGATAAATTATGGTTTGATCATTATTCTTTCTTCAGATTTTAGGAATAAAAAATAATAGGCAAATAAAATTATATAACATAGCAATTGTTATTAAAACCATAAATAGAAAATAGGATTTAAATTATCAAGCATCAATAAATTGCCTAAAATATTTATTTAGCTCTTTTTAAGGCTCGAATCTAATTGAAATTTTTCACCTGAACGAAAGACATAAGTGCATATTGACTAAAATTATCACTTTTGCCATTGACAAAATTTACATTGCTTCATAAACAATAAAAATACGTTTAGAACAATTAAAATCATGGAAATAAATACTGTTTCTTATTGAATATTATTTGATGTATAATTTCAGGTTTTCAATAATTTTATGTTAAATGGCTTGTATAATATATATTATGCCAAATTTGTTAGCACGGATATTTATAGTACATTGTCAGCAGTTGTTTTTTGAATACGAATTTTGATTTTTCTCCCCTTGCATCTGTTTCTATTCCTTTACCTTTATAAGATTATGTATATCATTAATTATTTCTATTAATTATTCCCGAACTTTGTTTTATTTAATATTTTAATGCAAAAGAATGAAATTTATTTTCCCTACTTATTACATTAGGGGTATTAATCGATTTTGAAAAGAAGTATAGAAATTTTTATAAAATTATCTAAATAAATTAAATTTTTCATCATCCTCATCATCAATATCACGACAGCCCAGAGTGGGCCACGCCTTTCCTTTGAAGAGATTTCCATGCATTCCTCTGGGTGGCAAGGATCCTCCAATTCTAACCTTTAGTATAGCAAAATCTTTTCCAACTGCGTCTATACATAGCAACTTGGGTCGTCCCCGTGGCTTTGCTAAAACGAGCATTTTTACAGTGTTTAAATCATTCTTTCTAAATACATGAGCATCCCAATTTAATCTATTGATAATAAATTTTATAATATCTGGGTCTTTACAGCATTTATAAAAATTAAATTTTTAGCTTTTTATTATTTTTATGAAATTATTGCATTACAGCAATCAGTTTTTTAGAAAAATAATACTCATTAAATTATAAAAACATTAATACTCATCAAAGAATACTTATGTTATGATTTATTATGTACAAAAAAAATATTATATCAAAACTGTAAATTAATCGTAAGGTACAAGCTAAACTTTTAAAATGTCTCCTCGTTTTTATATGCATATTTTGTAACTATTATGTACATGATTTTTGCTATATTTTCAAGCCATACGAACAACAAAAAAGAAGATTTATTTCTAAGCATTATAATCAGTATTTATTTAAACTGATTCAGTTTTGAAAATAAGTTGTGGTTAAAAAAAAAAAATTAAGATGAACTGCAAGAATGAACTGCTCTGAAAAGGTGAAATCGTAAGCAACTCTTCAAGGTCTAAACAGAACAAATTTTTTTTTCTAGAATTTGTGATGCGTCTGCTTTAAATTGTCGTAAGATATTCTGAGGTTTGGTAGATGACGAGGCAAGGGAGCAAAAAAATAGGGAAAAAATTGGACGACTTGAGTCAAAGCCGAATATATTTTTCTAATCTATTCATGGATTTATACTTGATCATGAAGCAGGAAGTATGTGTGTCAAGGTCTTAGAACAAAATTGACAAGGTTACAGTTAATTTACATTTAAAGTGAAAGCATTTATTATAACTTTTTTGCATAAATATATAAGTTTTTTTTTTGCCTTATCTATTTTAAATCTATTCTAATGATTAAATGGATTTTACACATCGTATTATTTTCATCATAGCGATTATTTATTTTGTACTCTTTTATTTCTAAAAATTTTCTCTCATAAAAGAATCCCTTTTTTTTTATCTTTTAAAAAATCGATGACATTAAATAATAAATCATCATCATTGTCATCATTATTGGCGCAACAGCCTCATGATAGGCCACGGTTGCCTACTGGCAGAATTCGAGACAGAAGATGTTTTCTTTTTATGAGGTAGGGTTGTCAGCCCTACGCCCAACGCTCTGCAGTTCGGGATATATGGCTTAAAGCGATTCCAAAACGCTAAAAACAACCATGGCACCACTGGGACTTGAACCCTAAACCTGTGACACCAAGAGTCAATTAATAAATAAGCCTAATTAAAATAATTTTCGACGCAATAAAATGTAAATTGTTTTTAATCAATTAATTTTAGTATTCATATACAGTAGGATTTATTATTATATTATATTGGTGTTATTATTATTATTATTTTGCTCAGGTCGCTCTTTCAAATAACAATTTTCCATCAAATTTTTATTGGAAATTTATTATCAATATGAAGAAAACTTCATCAAAGCATTTTTGAGAGATTATTCTCAGTATTTAAAAATAATTAATTTCAACATTAAAAAAACAAGAAATAGCTATAGGACAAGCAAAAAATTATATCAAGGATAAATTTAACTTAACAGTATGAGACAAACAAACAAATAGTATGGACAAAAATATTTTTAGGTATTAAAACTATTTAAATTAATATTACATTTTAACTCTTATTTGCTCATGCTGAATTGTATGAACAATTTGTACACGCTTAATTTGATGCACAATTTGAATTTGTATAACATTTCCTCAATATGCATAAGCATAATTTTTCCACAATTTCCATATGCATAATTTTTTTTCCTCAATTTGCATTTGCATAATTTATTTTATAATTTGCATATGCATAATGTTTCCACAATTTCCATATTCATAATTTATTGTAGAACTTGTAATATTCCTAATTATTTATTTTATTTTTGATTAAAACAGATTTTTTTTGAAACATTAAATGGAAAAAAAAATATTATTAAAAGCTTATTATTTCTGTATTATTTATATATTCTATAAAAGATTACTTATTTTATGTATTAATTTCCTACCTATAAATACTTATTTTATTTACATAGAATATTTATTTAAGCAACTACCTCTTTGTGGAATATTTATAAATTTATTTTTCTTGCAAATTTTTTTAATTATGATATAATTCTTTTGCAATCACAAATTTAATCAACACATTTAAATATTCCTTTAAGATGTTATATCGACTAATCATTTCAATTTTTAAGAAAAAAAATATATTTAGAGAAATTAATAGGATTATTTTTGTTTAAAGTTATATTTACAGACTTTCATTATCAAAAAATCAAAAATTTCAGCATCAAAATAATCAAAATTTATTTCTCTTTCATCGACTTTCTTGTTAATATAAATATAGTTATTATTGAAGTAAATTTATCAATATCATTTGCAAAAATAACTATAACAACAAAAGTTTGCCTTAACATTTACTTCAACTTGATCAATTTAATGATTTAATTATTTTATGAAAGGATTTAAGACTTGCCAAAGCCTCATGCCGCACACGCATACAAATATTGAAAAGTATCTAACATGCATATATATTCCATTTTAATAATAAAATAATGAATAAATAAAAATTTAATTAATAAAAATTAATAAAAATTTTTAATTAATAAAAAATAATATGATATATTAAAAATAAAGTATTGACGAACGATATTACATTCATTTATAACCGTTTTTTAGTTCGATTTTTTGTCAAATATGATGAGTCAAATTGTTTTAATTTATCAATTTTTTTTTATATTCATGTCTTATATTAATTCAGAAATATCTGTTAATCTAAACAAACACGCGCTTTTTAATTTATTGTTTAGGAATAATAATGTTTTTTAACAACATTTTAAAGTGGATCATATTTTTAGATAATTATCATACATAATAATGAAATCCAAGCTAGCATACTATTGACAACGAATCCAATCTTCTTGCTTATCATAAATTAGAGAACATGGAATAAGATATATTTCAAAAATTGTTTAATTAAATGGAAGCGGGATCCTATTTCCTCTTTTAATCTATCCTCTTTAAATCTGAAAAACCTTTTAATTTTTTAATTATTTATATATTTATTTATTTATTTGTTATTGGTATTATTATTAAAGTAAAAGAGACATAAGATGAGCCCGGCAGCTTAATTTTAAGATTAGAAGATCAGAGATTTCTGCATAAATATTACAGTAAGAATTGTTGTATGAAAAATTGCCATTAAAGATATTTTAATGGCAATTCTTCATACAATAATTCTATACTTTCTATAATGTAAAAGCATCATAAATGTCATTATTAACTGTAAAGATTCCTCTTTAAAAACGATCGTAATTTTAATGAATTTAACGAGCTTATCTCTCTTATGTCTAATCGATTAATTAGACATGAGAGATAAGCTCGTTAAATTCATTAAAACTTATCAGAAAAAGTAATATTTCTTTCCTTCCTCAACGTCTTTAATAACAGTAAAGTCAACTATATTAAAGTTTCTGCTTTAAAAACTATCTCAATTTGTTAATATTAAAATACCCATTGAAAAATAAGTATAACGATAATGTGTGGTTTACCATCTTTCTGGTCTGTTTCAATAGGATAAACATTTAATTTTACTTATTTCTGTATAAAATGAATATTTGTACAGCTAATCTTTGCATGATGTAAATAAACCAACATCCTAGTAAAGCAGTAAAAAAAACAGTAGCAGTAAAAAAGTAGTAGCAGTAAAAAAAAACAATACAAAAGCTTTGGTTTAATACTTGTTTATATTTTTTTATCAATACAGAACTGATTAATAGTTTAACATCTTTCTGATTCATCTATTTTTATAATAATTTTATTTAAATAAGAATTTATGGGCTTAATAGGAATACTTTGCTCAAATAGATGATGAATCTTCATTATTGATGACATCATGGATATGCTCAATTTCATTATTATTTCATTTTATTATTAATTTTTCAATTTCATTATTATTTCGTTTCATTATTCATTTTTCAATTTCATTTTATTATTATTATATTTCATTGAACATATAAATGCTCAATCAATCTCGTTACAATATATCCGTAATATAATCACATAATTATCTCTGACATTGACAACTTCAAAGCTTCAGTCTTTAAAATACCAGCTGTTTAATGGTGTAATTAATAGTTCCTTAATGTAAGATGTTCCAAAATGTTAGATACTATTTTTTCACAATTTTTAACTCAGTAAGATTAGTTTTATAGTTAAAATAATTTGTCATAAGGATAATGAATATTATTACAGCTATCATCACTTAAGTGTGTCATCAACACCTCTACTGGCAATAAATGTCACAACATCAAATCTTCCGCCTTAAAATTATCCCAACTTTCTAATGAGCGTAACCATAATTAATGACTTAACATCTCCAACACAGTTATTCAATTGTCTCCATGTCTTTTATTTCCGTCAAATTGTCAACATTACTCTTGTACTGGTGTAGATAAAAAATTTTAGTCGACATAGAAGGATGATAAAACCTTGATCTTTCACTGATGGTCGTGGACAAAGGTTTAATTTCCCATCAATCCCCTCCCCCCCCCCTCATTCGTGTACGTCACGTCTGAAGTCACTTCCTGCCTTATTTTGTTTGTTTCCTTTTTTGGCAAAGTAGAAGTGAATGTAGATATGGCACAAACAGTGCTTGTCTATTCTTCTGGCTTATCTGTTTCTCTGTTAGAAGCGGCATCCGTTCATTTTCTCTGCTAACTAACCTTAATTGTCAAATTGAGCTGGAATGGAATCTTCAAGTCTCACACACACTGGGCCACCCTTAATTTGTAAATAAGGTCCCCCATTGATACGGGAAAGAGTGGAGATAATGAGATAAGATGGCGATCTTAATTGCAAGGGATGTGTCATTTATGGGTGTGTCGCTGGCAAGAGGATGTTTGCAGGGAGATAAGCGAGATAGGGGGATTTGCTATGTTAGCAGATGGAATGCGCTTTAAATGATTTCTTTGAGTTAGTTTTCAAAGAACGGTTTTTTGAACTTAATGTTCTGCATTCAAAAAAATATATATGCATTACTCAAACTTTTTTTTAATTTCTTGGGAAACGAAAGAGCAAAGTATCATTTTATTTCAGTAAGCTTAAAAATAATTTTCTCGTTATTATACAGACAGCATGTCATTACTGTTCATGAAATTGTATATCTTGCTTGGTTGTTTTTTTTTAATGTTTTTTTTTTTAAATGATGCCACTAATTTAAGAACTAAATTAAGTAAATCTTCCACTAAATTAAGAACATTAAAAACATTAAGATTTGCAGAAATAACTCTTGCACTACAATATATTGATACTTAAATCTTGCCCTACATTTATATTGGATCATCTCTCATTTCATGATTACGTTCAATATTTATTTTAAAAAATAATACAAATTATTTAAACATTTAATATTTAGAAAAATATTTTTACAATTCAATTAAAAAATTTGCGAATAATCTAATCTATTTACTTAAAAACCACACTATTTGAACTTCTAAATAATTTTTTTTTTTGAATAAATTTATTAATATATAAATCTGCATATGGCATATAAAGGAAGAACATCCCTTGCTTATACTTATATTGATACTAAAATCTTGCCTTTATATTTATATTGGATCGTCTCTCATTTCAAATTATAAAAATGAAAATAGAATCACGACGTATAAAATTAATGTTACTTTTATTATATAATAATTATGCAAAGAAATGCCATCATATATTCTATGATTAGTATATTATATGTAAATAGATCAAAAGTTAATTAGGCATTCTTCTCAATACAATGTTCATACTATGAAGTCGCTTATTGTGGAAGATATTTTACAAGTAATGCATTTTTATCGGTATATGTACATTTATTTTTTACATTTAATATTTATTTTTAAAAAAATAATAAAAACTATTTAAACATTTAATACTTTAAGAAAATATTATTAGAATTCAATCAAAAACTTTACGAATAATCTAGCTCGACTCGTGGTTCAGTGGCCACGTGCGCTGCTGGTGAACAATTAGGGCTGATGCTTTCTTGTAGACACTGTTTCAAAAGACTAGAGACTTGATGACGTTTGTGTTGTTCTGCATCCTGCCTCATTAGTCAGACTGCTTAGTGGGATTTTTCCGGGTTTTCTCCCATACGATACGCAAATGTAGTTCCCCCTAAAAGTTCTCCCGGAAGGCACTGCCCTCCTTCTTCAGCGACACGGAGACAAGTCAGACCTCTACCTACGGGTGCTCCATCACAACAGAAGCTGCCCCCCCTTTCCCCTCCATCCATGGGTTGTCCATGTTGTCTGTTGTCATTGTTGACCACTCATGTGATGTCAGTCCTACACTGCGGGACACGGTGGATTAGACACAACAAAACGAATAATTTAATATATTTACTTAAAAACAACGTTATTTGAACTTCGAATAATTTTTTTTGTAAATAAATTGCTTATTGTATTCATTTACATATAGCATATAAAGCTTTTATTAGTTAAGTTATTTATATTTCATCAGAAATTGTTTCAGGGATACTTTTATTATTTAATACAGACGTAAAAACGTGTGCTTACTTTGAAAAACCGTATACCAGAATAATTTTTATTCATTTAAGAACTCTTGAATTTCCAATTGCATTTTGAAAACATCTTCTTTTTTTTTTTTTTTTTTTGTGTTAATAGTGAATAATTCATTCTAAATTATTGCACATTGTAGAAAAACACAAACTTTTTATAATAACATTTTTAAATTTCTTCTTAAGGTGATATAACTTAAGTAATCTTAACTTAACTTAAGTAAACTTAAATAAGTTCTTCTTAAACTAATGATATCGATTTATTTCAAGTCCATTTTCAAATAAGAAATTTACTCAGTGTCAATCTAAATTTAATTTTTTTCTAATTTTCTGTGAAACAAAATGAATTTTTAATTAAGTAATTAGAAATGAGAAGAATTTTCCAAAAAATTTATTTTATGGCATAAAAATTTTTTAAATTATTTTTTGCCCAAATGGAATAGAAAGTCCTTATATGCTTATCAGTTAAAAACGGTTCCATAAACATTTATTCCTCAAAGATTTACATAAAATAAATAAAACTTAG
This sequence comes from Caerostris extrusa, assembly GCA_021605095.1. Lineage (NCBI taxonomy): Eukaryota > Metazoa > Arthropoda > Arachnida > Araneae > Araneidae > Caerostris > Caerostris extrusa. The sequence goes on along the minus strand of BPLR01008303.1, from coordinate 98,806 downwards.
GAGAGATAGGATACATAGGATACTTCGAATGCATGGTTTGTTTCTTAATATAAAGAGTCTTTATTCTTTTGATTAGCATAAATTTACAAACTCACGTTTTTTTTTGTCATCACATAACGGCAACACAAAAACCGGAAATGGCAAGTGCCCTGTGTTGCCCTGGTAATTAAAATTGGTAAAAGAATTTTTAATACTGTGAAAGTGGCATCATACAAATACAATGCTTTTTGTTAGAAAGTCATAAATTATTTATTGCATAATGCCTGTATACGTATAAATTTAATGTTTGTGCTTATATGCTTTAGTAGGATGTTAAAAAAGTGTGTGTGCATTGATAATAAACCAAGACCAAAGACCAAGCAACCACTTTACTTAAACATGAGGAAAACACAACAAACAAACAAAACATTTGATGATTACATTACAACAAACATTAAACATGATTTTAGCAAACATTATCCCCCGTAGAAGGTTTTTTTTCTTTATTGGCGCAACAGCCCCATGGTGAGCCAAGGTCATCTATCTACTGGCAGATTTAGAAACAGGATATGTTTTTCTTTTTACAGTTTAGTTTGATTTGTCGCTCTACGGCCATTTTGTGCACACTTTAGGATAATTTGACCGGTACCTACAGTTTAACGTGAATTCCGAACCACTCACAAACATCTATGCCACCTCCAGGATTCGAACCTGAACCTGTGGTACTCTTTTTATGGGGCAGGGTTGTTAGTCCTATGCCCAACACTCTACAGTCATATTAGACCAGGGGCCTGAGAGCTCCATCACTCGTTACCACAGGTTTCGAGTTCGAATCCCGGCAGTGCCATGATGTTTGTAGTGGTTCGAATCCACTTTAAGTATAGATCCCGGTATCATATGACCATAGGACCCAGTCAGATTTCTCACCCATATCATTCCCAAACTGTATAGGGGCAACTCAGCTCTAGGTACAGTGATGTGGTGCAGTGTAGTAGTAGTAATCATATTAGACCAGGGACTACGGTTTAAAGTGTTTTCCGAACAACACACATCCATTTCACCGCTGAGACTCGAACCCAAAACTATGGCACCGAGCGCGAGTCACTCAGCTATCAGGCTTCGTAGAAGGTTTTAGGGTCTTAGAAATAAGAAATTAGCTATAAGTCTGTAACTACTGGTAGTCATATCGTATAAATTACATATGGGCGCAATATAAATAACGTATCGTGAGAGAAAAAAACCCACAGTAAGTCTAACATTCTTACACAGTACTTTATACTATTATACTATCATTAGTATTATATTTTAAGTTAAAATAAAAACAATTAATTATAAAAATTATAATTTTGGAGGAAATTCGCATAATATCTCTTGATATACTTTTTGTTGCAAGCAGGAATTTTTCTTTCCAGTGGGATATTTTATTAGACTGTAAAATATTAAAAGAACAAAATTCACATAACTTTCTCTACTTTATATGTCATTCCTGGTATACGGTTCTAGAAATATAAATACCTGAATATGACACTCACATTCAGGTTTAGATTGATTCCCCGCTATTCCGGTTCGGGTTTTTTTTTTTAAAATAAAATTATCATATAATATAACATTCATACACAAAATTTTATGAATTAATGAAAATTTAGAAGTAACGTCGTTTTCTAAAAAGAATATGTTTTATTTATTTGGGATGCTTTTTGTTTTAATGTAAATGATTAAAGCTTAAATTATTTATATCTAAATTTACAAAATAAATATAGCGTCATTCAACATTTTCTACAATTGTTATTCATAAATATTTGCGCTTTGAACTTAAATAAAGAAGATTGTATTAATAATGAATGGAGTTTTTCATGAATGTCGAGGAAAAATTCATTTGTTGTACATCATACTTTCAGACAAAGTTTTTATTAATGATAAAGTCTGCAGAAGTCATCATTCTCTAATGAAACGGCCTACGTGAAACAGAATTTAAATTCAGAATTCTTTGCGATAGACACAAACTTAAATATAATGCGACTATGTTAAACAATTGAGTATTTTGTGTTAATTTTCTTTCTTAATTTTAAGATAATTCGTAAAAAATTTTTCCTTTAAATATTTTTATATTTGAAAATTTGTTACTTGAGTACTATGGAGCAGCTTACTACTGGTTGAAGAGCATAAATTATTAATTAAAGCAATAGAATCTCTACGATCACCCTTTCATTTTAGTTTTGTCAATATTTTACGAAAAGAACATTTATAGATAAAATATTACACTTTGTTTAAAAAAGAAATAAACATTGGTTATAATCCTTACCAATCCATCTTTTTTTTTTTTAACTTGTGAAGAATCAATACTAATTTATATATATAATATAATATTTAATGAAACTATGACAAATTGTCACAAGTTAATCTGTATCAAATCTTGAACAAAAAAATTTAAAACTATTAAAACCAATTTTGGAAATTTAAAACAAAGGATATTAACAAATGGATGACAACTGCACCTCTATATTTTTCGTAAAGGATTTTTCGTCCACAATACTGAAGCACGTATTGCTACACCTACAAAGAATCAACAAAATTTTCTTTTAAATAGTTTTGAGATACTATGTCTACTTTCAACAAAAAGTATGTTTAACTCCGAGGTTCTTTTAGTTTTCTCTTTGTTCTCTTTTAAAATGGAATGGTATCAGTTTTCCTTGAAACCTCATTTAAGTTATCAATCAAGTTTAATCTCTTTAGACTGCTTTTGGTAGACTTCCAATTACGCAACGACAACTGCCTTAGTTATGAAGGCTAAACAAAAAAACAAATTAAACTATTTCAGCGAATTACATTGATTAGAGCTTCATTTACAAATGCTCACCTTTGTGGTTCAAGTTTAGATTTCAAAATTAGCAAGTTTCCTTTCCTTATTATGTTTCTTATCTTTTTTATTAAAATTACATTAATCTTGAATGTATTATTCTGAAAGCATTGTTTAGTTTATGGGCCATTTTAACTAATAATTATAAGGAAATCTATGCTAATTTTGGTTCTAAAAAGGCAGAAATGAGCATTGAACATTTTCATTCATTTTTATTCCATCTTCATTCATTTTTATTCCATTTTTAATTCTTTTTATTCCATATCCATTTTTATTCCATGCTCACTTCTTTTATTCCATATTTGTTTCCATTCCATCTTCCTTCATTTTTATTCCTCCTTATTCAGATCTTGCTATACGTTTCATTTGAATTTCTAAAAGTTTCTTCCAATTCTTTTTTCATTTAACATCTTTAAAAAAATTTTTTTTAACTGATTGGCATTTGATAATTATTGATGTTGTTCTGTGACTAATAATAGGAAAATATAACTTCAGGAGCACTAAAAATTAAATATTTCCTTTGCATACAGGCCGTTAAAGTCAGAATATTCCTTCTTTAAAATGTACATCTTTTGGAATCTTTTTTTTAGGACTTACGGAATACGGATTTTTCCCGTTAGGGTCATGAGTACTTCTCTCGAATGTTTCCAGGAATATCGAATTAAAGGGATTCTTTCAAAACTATAGATAGAGCAAATAATTAAAAAATTTTGTATAAGATCATTCCTTTGTTAAATACTTGATATGTTGCTAGCCTACTATGATGAGGCTCAAAATAATATTTACGTTATTTTGAAGATAATAATCACTGTATCCTTCTTTCCTCCTTATGACTGAACCTATGGATACGTTGAAAGGTGAAGAGAAGGATGTCCTTCAAATATATTGTAATCCGATAAAAATTTTTTTTTTTACTTTTTTAAAGTTACAAAATAGGAGTAATACATTTAATCTACGCACGAATATTTAGTAAAAATACTTCCTACTTTGTGATGATTTTCTTAATTTTTTAATGATTGTCTGAAATTTAAGTTTCATACTTCCAGATGTGTTATGCAACTTATTATTGTTTTCTAATAAAAGTACTGTATTTTACTTTACGGTATATCAAATTCAAACCAGTTACTACAATTGTATGTACTACTGTAATTTCCATTAGATTATAAATGACAGTGCTTAAAAAGACTTTTTAATTATCATTTTACCTATCCGAGAAAAAAAAAAAATGAAAATGAAATGTAACTACAAAAATATAAGTATTAAATTACACAATATTGCATTTTTTTTTTTTCTACATTTTATTTTTTTTATTATTCTCATTTTAATCGTAAATTTCTATAATTTAATTGTGTTACAATATCAATAAAGTATTTGTGCTTTTCGTTTATCAATTGACATTCGAAATAACGCGGGTGTAACAGTTGTTTCTGGATGGCCGAGTTACATTGGGTTCTTATTTTTGTTTTTGCCAGTTTGCTGTATATTATCAATCTACTATCCTATGTAGATCATAAAAATTGAGTCAATTTGGCCACATGTTTATGTTGATATTAACATAGAAAAAAAATAAATAAATACATTGAAAATACATTGTTCTCAAATACTTTTTAAAAATTCCATTAATATTTTCAGCTATTGTTTACAGATTCTATATTATATGGAAAAAAATATCGTCTAGAAAATAATATCACATGACTTATGGACTTTTAGTATGCTATTGGAGAATAATTAAAAAAAATTTTTTTTAATTCTTCAGTGTGTTAGGATTCCTGATTTCAATTCCTTGAAAGGGCATTTTTAGATTTATATTACGTGAGCAGTTGTATATTATTTACTTAACAAAGTTGAAAATTATTTTGTCTAATTTGATTTAAATGGCATTACAGAACATTTAACATAACATAAACATTTCTTAATTTAACATAAACATTTCTAAATGAAAAACATACATTTTAAATTTAAAAATATAAACTAAACTGAATTGTGATTAAGAATATAGATTAATTAAAAATACGAACATACTCGAATTTAATGTTTTATTTTTAAAATAGGCAATAAAACGCAGCTACGTTCCAGTAAACTAAATTAGAATTTGTGTCAATCAAATAACTAAAATTTTTATATATGATACTATTTTTTATCAATCTTTTGTTATAATATCTATAACCGGAAATTATTTTATATTTAAAAAAAAAGTTTATTCTTATATTTTTACTGATATTCTTCAAATTAAGTACGAATCATAATGATGAAATTTACATTACGTTAATTTTGTAAAGGAAAAAAATAATTTTATATTAATTTTTATGTATCGTTTATTTACTTTTAACTAATAATCTCACTTTATGATTTTTTTAAAATTTATTAATTAATTGATAATAACTAAAAATGTCATTTTGACCCTGGAAAACTGTAATATGCAGAACAACAAATTATTTTCATCTAAAATATTTTCATTTTTATAGCAGATTTACTTTTATATCAATTTTAATACTTGCAGTGTTGAACGAAAAAATATAGATTGATTGGATAAAAATCTATATTAAAATTATTTATTCAGCATCGTATTTCCTTTTTATAATCTTATCTAAAAAAATTCTTATCAGTTTGTAAGTCATGTTTCAAACAATGACTAAATAAGCAATCTTTTCTCGAAGCTTTTGTAAACTAAAGCTTTTTAAAACATGTTTTTCTCATTTCTTATTCAAATAAATACTTGAAGGACAGGAAGTATGAAAAATTCAATATTTAGAGAGAGCAAAGAAAGATTTAAAATTTAGGTTTTATTATTTAATGAAGTTTAAATTTATAGCTTATAAATATCTCTAAAAGTACATAAAAGTAATTTTTGGTGCTAACCTGAATTAAATGTTAAAACCCATTTAGTACTTCTGCATTAATTCTTTATTTTTGGTTTTCTGTGCTACACGTGATGTTTGTAGAAAAACAAGAGCTTACGTAGTAACAAATGGCGACAAGTTAAATATTTTGAAACGAAATAGCAAAATCCCTCAGCACACCCACATTTTGAGGAATTCTGTCTATTTCTTATTCAAATAAATAACAATATTTCGACAATTTCAATAAATAAAAGTTTATTTTTGCAATTTTTAACTTTTAGCTTTAAAGAAATAATTAAAAAAATTTCAATAGATTTTTAAAATACTAAAATTTAGATTCGCGAACAAAATAATTTTTGATGAGAAAATATGAAATACGTATCAAAATTTTTTTGTGCTTTTACTTTGGGTTTTCAAATATATTTTATTGGATTAATTTTTTTAAATAAACATTTTTTAAAAGTGCCGTTTTTTGAAAATTAGAATCGTTTTATACATAAAAATTATTTTTAATGAATTATTGTTTTTTAATGTAGATCCAATGAAGTAATGTAGTTTTAAAGTAGTGCTTATATAATAACAAAGTTAAGAATTCGTTCGGATATGGCAGTTGTGTTCTTATTTATGACTTTGTATTTTTATGGCTTAAAAGTTGCGATATTGAGGATTTGTTTTTTTTTTTCTCTAAATTCGTTTACTTTTGATGGAAATAATGGAAGTAATAATTGTCAAATCGATGCTTCCAAATTTCTCATTTTAGTTCTTTTTTTACAATTTTTCATGAAGAACTTTATTTCTTTAGAATTTTAAATTCATTAAAGAATTTCTTTTATTCACATGGTACACTATGAAAGTACAAAATATTATTATATTTATTTATTTATGACATTTTTAAATTTAAAATGAACAAAATTTGTAAATATTTTAATTAAACAAATTGCAGAGTTATTTCTCCTTGAAGTATTATATAGTAATGTATAATTATATTAATTATGCTATGATTAGAAATGGCCGATTAATTTGATGAGTGATATTACGATAATTTAAATGATATAATTACGTTAATTTAATTTTGTAGTAATAAAGCATAAAAATGAATCGTAATGATTTCTATTTATCTATTTTACTGATATTCCTTGCTTTAAATGTTTGAAGGCTATCATAAAATTTTTACAGGTTTTACTTTACGGCTTACTGATGTATTTTTATATTATTAATTTAAAGGATCATTCTTTACATTTTGAGAAAGATAACTAGACTTTTTCATATTCATACTACACCAATTTATTCATGCTATTTTAATTAAATATTTTCACCAAAATTTTATCTTCAGATTTATATTCACCCTGCAATTCCATGATATTTATCAAGTATTTAAATTTTTTTCTGTCATAAAAAACAACATTATTTTCATCTGAAAAGACGAAATTATGAATTTTGTACAAAAATGCAAAATATAGAAAAAAATTATAACTAACTGATTTTAAAATTGAATATGTTTTTTTTTCAATCCAATAACATTGAATTCTGGTATATTTATCCCGATAAACCGTAGACTTCCATCTGGTGAACTACCAACCATTCTAGACTATAGAAAACTAGTAGAAAAAAATAGACTGTAGAAAACTAGTAGAAAAAAATAGACTGTAGAAAACTAGCAGAAAAAAATAGACCGTAGAAAACTAGTAGAAAAAAAAAAAAAAATAGACTGTAAAAAACTAGTAGAAACCTTGTGTAAAAAAAAAAAGAAAAGTAGAAAAAAAAAATCGCAGATAACTTCTTTAGGCTAATGCCTTTTTAATAAAAAGGTTTCTATTCTCTTAGTTAATAATAAATAAGAAAAATTGAATAAAATAATTTTCTAATATTTAAGTTTTTACTGTTTTTTATTAAACTAGAGACGAGTCATGGTTTAATTTTTTAATTTTTCAATAAAATCAGAAAATCTTCCAAAAAGAAAATTTCTATCATATGACTTAAAAGTGACATTGTTAGATGATGATATGATGGCGATGTGAACACATCTTATTCAAAGTTTATACGTGGACAAGTATTCTGTAAGATTCATTTTAATTATTATGCAACAATTTCCAAAATTGTGATTTTTTTTCTAAATTCCATCAATGCAAAATATATTAGCTTACAAAAGCCAAAGCAACACCAGATCATATGATTAACTGTAAATACTTGCCAATAATCTAAATATTTATAAATTACTATATGCAAATAATCATTGCCAATTTGATGCTAGATCTGCCTTATATTACGTATGGCTAGATTGAATAATATATAATAATCTTTATACATTATACAATCTGCCATGTATAATGTATGACAGATGTACGCAATCAATTACGTCATGTTAATGTAAGCGCAAATGGCGTGGAATCTGCTCTGTATTGCTCATATTTGACTGGCTGATGATGCACGGATCAGATCGGTTGGACGTGCCTTGCGAAGAGTCCACTTTCCTGCATCTTGGCTGATCCATCCTTGACTGCAGGCTGGAGTGGTCTGAGAAACAGGGATGAGCCCTCTCTTCTCATCCACGTCCGACAGGAAGCTGGAGCAGCCCTGGCTTCCTCCCCCGCCATCCAGGCATCCTGTCCCACTTGACATGTGCTGCTGCGGCTTTTCCCTTTCTCTCTTTATTTTATTTTAATTTTTTGATCTCGACCCCGGTTGCCTCTGCTTATTATAATCAGATTGGTGCACCACTGGCACTGCATCAGCAGCAGGGCTGCTTCTTTTTTTTTTCCTGCTTGTTCAAACTGAGGAATGCGAAAATGAAATTTTTATGCACTTGGATTGTGTCTTGTTGCTCCAAGAGGATTAAGAGAATTATCATTCATTGAAGATGGCGACGATGTTCTTCAAGAGAAAATTCGTCTGAGTTCCTTTCTCGACAGCACTTTGTAATCCCCAATATTTTTTGATTTTTATTATCATTTATATTTAGAAAAAAATTACTTTTAAATGAATTAAAAATAAACGAATTTAAAGCTGTCCATTAAGAAAATCCATTGTGCTGATGAGGCTACCATTTTCTTTCTTTCACTCAAACACGAGCTCAATTATAATGTAATCATTTAGTAACCATCATCAGTAATACTAGTTTAGCCATTGTAGTCATTTAGTAAAAATATAAGTGTAAATGTATTAATCTTCAGAAATAGAGCAATTATTCGTAGGATTTTAGTATTAACAGCATTCACTGAAGGGCCAGTTAAGCAGTGGAAAACCCAGCTAAGCAGAAAAAAATTAAAAAACTTTTTTACCCCAAATAGTAATTTAAAAGTTTAAATATTAGTATAAATTCGTGTTAAAGTTAATAATTATTCTAAGTTTTGGAATTGAAAGGAAATCTCGCTGGGAATTTTGTTTCTGGATAACAAAATCGTTAGACATGAGGTTATGAAATTTAATTTTTATATTATATTTGGTGCAACTTTTTTAATTTTTTTGTTCTTTTTTGCAGCAAATAAACTATCATCCCTTTTATACCATTTGCAATATTCGACATTCTTGTTCAATATTTTTACTTTCAAAAAGGATTTCAAATTGAAACTTTAGATAGAATCATTTTGTGTATTATTTAAATTTAATTAATTTTGTTTTTATAATTGCAACAGTTTGTGTTACTGATCTTCAGAAAGTTTCTAACAATATCGAAAATGCGAGTTTGGCTGTAGTTGCCTAGCAACTTCAACAAGCCTCAATACCCTCAGGGAGATACTATATCTAGGGGAGAAAAATATTGACTTGCTAGAAGTCGACTCCAAAGTATCGCTCGAATAGATTATATGGAAATAAAAAGAACTCCAATTATTGGTTTACCATTAATCCACTGTTGCATATCGTGCCTCATACCCAATGACTATAGGGAAATCATTGTGCACAAAGATATCATGGATGATAATGTGATTAAAAGGACCCCCGCTCCCATGATTGTAATCGATTTCATCAAATCCTTTTCATCCGTTACTGGGGTCTGATGATTAGTTATGGAATGGAGGATTATTATTGAATGAAGAGTAGGAGATTATGGAATGAAGGTATGAATTTCATTCTGAATTGCCTTGTATGGGAGTTATATCCTTTATCAAAGTGAGATTACAAAGGATTATAGAATCTTTCCTAAATAAAGTTTTATACAGTTTAGGAAAGAAAAAAAATATTCAGGGCATAAATTAAAAGTTTTTACTTAAATTTCAAGTTGTAATTTACAATTTGGCCTTGAAAGGATTTTTTTAATTACTCAATCTTTATATGACTTAACGAAAGAATATTTTGTACGTAATTTCAATTTGATGTAATTTAATTGTAAGTGCAATTCTGTATTTTCAGTAATGTAAATGAACAATCTACCATCACAACAAATGAATGGAATTACTATCTTCTACTGACTGTCTGCCTTACAGGCTCTTAATAAAAGTTTCTCAAATATGATTTTGAACATTACATTTCTTTTAAAACAAATCCATTGCTTTCACAGAATGCGTATCCTTCATTGGATCCTTGCTCATATGGATTCAGAATTTAATGAAATTGCAGATTCTTTGGTGAAGAATGCCGAAAGTCTGGATCAGGCTGCTTATTCCCACTTCCTTTGCAGATGCAAAATGTCTTGGAAAAATCTAACCCTAAAGATACTTAAGATTAATACTAAATTACAGAACTAATTGTCGACAAAAAAAACAGCTACTACTCTTCCATGTTTAAGCATGAAAACACTACATAAATAAGAACATTTCTGCTGATGGCGTTAACAAATACCAAAAATGTGGCACGTTGATGTCGAACTGCCTGATATCGAACTTACCCTCATATGCCCTTCATTGCCCAGCTGTTGCAGCTGCCATGAATTGTCTGAACCATCCATCGGAAGAGGACTGGCAATCAACATAGCCAATATTATTCGGGAGCATCCCGATATTTGATTTCCTTGTAGTCTTCAGGGACAATAAGAACAACAGTACAATATCCATAATACAAAGATTTCATATTCATAATATCATTATTTCCCTTATTACAATCGAATATCTGTTTTTAACTTTAAAAGAAAATGACTGTCTAAAACTGGATAAAAAAATGGCTTTGGTACATTATTCTACAATATATATTTAATGCCCAATATACCCAATTAAAATATTTTGGCACTTGTGCGAACTTATGAAGAAACAGTCTGATGTAATTCCAGCTTCTATTATCACCGTTATCATAAGTTTTTTATGAAGGAAATGTGCATTATAAAATATTAAATAGTAACTTGAGTACATTTCAGGAAGCCTGATACTTATGGGCAATCTCAAAATCTGATGTCATTTCCGCTACTATTTTTTCCATTATCATTATCTTTATTCCAAGACGTTATATAGACAAGTTTACAAGTCATTCCACTCCTAAAAACCTAGCTTAAAATCAAGTTTTGTCATCACAAATGACGAAACAACAAACAATTCTAAAATGGATTTTTGAAGAGTAATATATAATGTTAAAAAATAATTACATTTTTTTTTGCTTTTTAAAATTGGGTAATTTGTATAAAGAAGCCAATTAACAACATAAATCACAAAAAAGCGTCAAAGCCAAGCAAGTGCAATTAAATTATTTATTCATATTTTAATCAAATGTGGATGAATCAATATCATTAAGAGACTACAATTAACTTTTGACATTTTTATCGAAAAATTAGGCAAGCATATCCTTTTAGTACTGAAACATTAGTTCTCTTTCAATTTTTTGTAGAAAATTATCATTTTTCCCGCCTCATATTTAAAAAAAAAAGTGAATTTAATGCATTCATAAGATGCAGCTTCCTGTTTCCTGTTCCGTGTCCAAGAAAGCTAAATGTAGTTAAGACGTCACAAAAGAAGGAACATTTGTGTTATGACAGAATGTCTGGCTGCTGTGAATGTCAATCTTGATAGTCAAAAATTACATTATTTTATAAGTCGCTTCGATTAATTTACATAATGTGTCATTTAATTTTCATTATTTGAAATAGTATAAAATATGCTTTTTTTCTAATGCTAGTTACATATATATATAGGGATATTTTCAAGCTCTATAAAACTTAAATTTCTTAATAAAAAATATCAAAACTCAATAGTATGAGAACTGGATGTAATGGTACGTAATACGTCCGGTCCTCATACCATTCTTAAGTTTGAAAGACTACCATTTTTGAAATTTAAGAAAAAGTTCTGAAAGTTACCACTAGGGGGAGATGGGGCTGTTTTCCGAAATACATTTGTTTGAAGAGTAAATTGTATCCTACCTGTACCATAGAAAACTATATTTAAAAAAAAGAAGACTAAAGCCATTTGCTACTACGATTGCATATATGTAAAAGATTCAACGTTACACAGGGTGGATCATGGGGATTTATTTTTTCTCGTATTTTACTAAGATGAAATGAACATACTCAAAGGTTGCCCCTCTGAGGGATTCACACTCCATCATTTCAGTCAAACGAGAGAAAATTTCCGTCTATTGATTTATCATGTCAATGTCTGTCACAGCCTGTCTCGAACGGTTGGCGAGAGTTATGAAATGTGAGGGCTTAGGTTCAAATCAGTTGACTGTGTCTGTTGCAGTTACTGCTTTCAGAAACGAAGAGACTCGATGACTATTGTGACGATGCATAAAAGCATCTCGCATTGATAGCCATGCTCCCTAGTGGGAGTTTCCGGGTTTATTTCCACGTAAAAAGAGGGACAGGTACCACAAAAATACATTCCGGGAAGGCAATGTTCGATCTGTATCACCCTCGGCGGACTGTTTGTGACATACATGAGGGGGAGACGAAGCCCGTCGATTTTCAATAAAATAAATAAATAAAATAAACATTTCCCAGCATAGATGCAGTAGCATTTGTTTCAAAATCTCTTCGAAAGCACCTAAGTACTATTTCTCGGTGTAAAAAAATGTTGGATATCGGTTTTAGAACATTATAGAAAAAAAAAAAAAATGAAATAATATGAATAAAATTTAAAGTATTTTTTGAATTCAATTGCCATCATTTGAACACTTCTAAAATTCAGGTCAATTTTCGAAGCAATAATTCTGAAAAGTTTCTATGTTTAGCTTTAAAAATGATGTACTGCCAAATAAAAAACAGTAAAATCCGCTCAAAGAGGGGAATACGCTCCAATGTGTTCCTGCGCGATACGAAACAACGTTAAACGCATCTTAACACCTAAGTAATGGGGATAAGTGAAACAGAACAAAGAATGAAAATACTTATATCTGTTTTTTTCTATGTTGTAAAATTTATTGTTGAATATTTTTTTCTTACACTAGTTATATACTTTTATTGCTAATATCAAATTTTTATCCATAAAGCGTCCAGAAAATAAAAAAAAAAAGTTCGATAATGCAATATGTATGTGATGAGAAAGATTTTTTTTTCATTTCACATTTTTGTGATGTTTGTGATATTGTCGATAGAAAGACTTCGCATTAATTACTCTTCGGTCTGCCTTTTGAACTGCTATCAAAAATTTAAATCATTTTGTATAAATCGATCCACAATTTCTGTTATAGTAACTAAACATTTTTTTAGAAAGTCCGTTGAAAGATCCTTTTGTTCATCTTCAGAAAGTTAATTTCATCATTTTCGTACACTTTTTGTTCTACTAATTCCTTCAGATTGTAGTTGTAAAAACTTTCACCAATTGTAACTTCCATATCCTGCGCATTTATATTATCCAACCTTGTTTCAATAACTATCTTGACAATTTCGTCGCCATTATCAATGTATTCTCTTGTGCCAACATCTTTGTTTAGCTCCCACCGTATACTGTATATCTTCATATTCCTTTCCAAAAGATTTAACAGTCACCTTAATCCAAAAAAAAAAAAAAAAGATGTTGTCTTCAGCATCGATTATATTTTAGTTTTTCAAAACATCTCTAAAGAATTGCTTGTATTCTTCATCGGTTTTATCAGTCGGTTGTAGGAATGTCCAGTCTGAATAAGTAGTCATTGTCGGAATACCCAATCTGAATCAGCAAGCAGTTGTTGAAATGTCCAGACTGAATCAGCATTGTCGGAATGTTCGATCTAAATCAGTATTCGATTGTCGGAATGTTCAATCTGAATCAGTAGTCAGTTGTCGGAATGTCCAATCTGAATCAGTAGTCAGTTGTCGGAATGTCCAATCTAAATCAGTAGTCAGTTGTCGGAATGTCCAATCTGAATCAGTAGTCAATTGTCGGAATGTCCAATCTAAATCAGTAGTCAGTTGTCGGAATGTCCAATCTGAATCAGTATTCAATTGTCGGATTGTCCAATCTGAATCAGTAGTCAGTTGCCGGAATGTCCAATCTGAATCAGCATTCAATTGTCGGAATGTCAATCTGAATCAGTAGTCAGTTGTCAGTCTGAATCAGTATTCAATTGTCGGAATGTCCAATCTGAATCAGTAGTCAGTTGTCGGAATTTCCAATCTGAATCAGTAGTCAGTTGTCGGAATGTCCAATCTAAATCAGTAGTCAGTTGTCGGAATGTCCAATCTAAATCAGTAGTCAACAGTTGTCGGAATGTCCAATCTAAATCAGTAGTCAGTTGTCGGAATGTCCAATCTAAATCAGTAGTCAGTTGTCGGAATGTCCAATCTGAATCAGTATTCAATTGTCGGAATGTTCAATCTGAATCAGTAGTCAGTTGTCGGAATGTCCAATCTGAATCAGTAGTCGGTTGTCGGAATGTCCAATCTAAATCAGTAGTCAGTTGTCGGAATGTCCAATCTAAATCAGTATTCGATTGTCGGAATGTTCAATCTAAATCAGTAGTCAGTTGTCGGAATGTCCAATCTGAATCAGTAGTCAGTTGTCGGAATGACCAATCTAAATCAGTAGTCAGTTGTCGGAATGTCCAATCTGAAATCAGTATTCAATTATCAGGATTGTCCAATCTGAATCAGTAGTCAGTTGCCGGAATGTCAATCTGAATCAGCATTCAATTGTCGGAATGTCCAATCTGAATCAGTATTCAATTGTCGGAATGTCCAATCTGAATCAGTATTCAGTTGTCGGAATGTCCAATCTGAATCAGTAGTCAGTTGTCGGAATGTCCAATCTGAATCAGTAGTCAGTTGTCGGAATGTCCAATCTAAATCAGTAGTCAGTTGTCGGAATGTCCAATCTAAATCAGTAGTCAGTTGTCGGAATGTCCAATCTAAATCAGTAGTCAGTTGTCGGAATGTCCAATCTAAATCAGTAGTCAGTTGTCGGAATGTCCAATCTGAATCAGTATTCAGTTGTCGGAATGTTCAATCTGAATCAGTAGTCAGTTGTCGGAATGTCCAATCTGAATCAGTAGTCAGTTGTCGGAATGTCCAATCTAAATCAGTAGTCAGTTGTCGGAATGTCCAATCTAAATCAGTATTCGATTGTCGGAATGTTCAATCTAAATCAGTAGTCAGTTGTCGGAATGTCCAATCTGAATCAGTAGTCAGTTGTCGGAATGTCCAATCTTATTCAAATCAGTATTCAATTGTCGGATTGTCCAATCTGAATCAGTAGTCAGTTGTCGGAATGTCCAATCTGAATCAGTATTCAATTGTCGGATTGTCCAATCTGAATCAGTAGTCAGTTGCCGGAATGTCCAATCTGAATCAGCATTCAATTGTCGGAATGTCCAATCTGAATCAGTAGTCAGTTGTCGGAATGTCCAATCTGAATCAGTATTCAATTGTCGGAATGTCCAATCTGAATCAGTAGTCAGTTGTCGGAATGTCCAATCTAAATCAGTAGTCAGTTGTCGGAATGTCCAATCTGAATCAGTAGTCAGTTGTCGGAATACCCAATCTAAATCAGTAGTCAGTTGTCGGAATGTCCAATCTAAATCAGTAGTCAGTTGTCGGAATACCCAATCTGAATCAGCAAGCAGTTGTTGGAAATGTCGGAATGCTGAATCAGCATTGTCGGAATGTTCGTCTAAATCAGTCGATTGTCGGAATGTCCAATCTGAATCAGTATTCAATTGTCGGAATGTCCAATCTGAATCAGTAGTCAGTTGTCGGAATGTCCAATCTAAATCGGTAGTCAGTTGTCGGAATGTCCAATCTGAATCAGTAGTCAGTTGTCGGAATGTCCAATCTAAATCAGTAGTCAGTTGTCGGAATGTCCAATCTGAATCAGTATTCAAATTGTCGGAATGTCCAATCTGAATCAGTAGTCAGTTGCCGGAATGTCCAATCTGAATCAGCATTCAATTGTCGGAATGTCCAATCTGAATCAGTAGTCAGTTGTCGGAATGTCCAATCTGAATCAGTCAGTTGTTCAATGTCGGAATGTCCAATCTGAATCAGTAGTCAGTTGTCGGAATGTCCAATCTGAATCAGTAGTCAGTTGTCGGAATGTCCAATCTAAATCAGTAGTCAGTTGTCGGAATGTCCAATCTGAATCAGTAGTCAGTTGTCGGAATACCCAATCTAAATCAGTAGTCAGTTGTCGGAATGTCCAATCTGAAATCAGTAGTCAGTTGTCGGAATACCCAATCTGAATCAGTAGTCAGTTGTTGAAATGTCCAGACTGAATCAGCATTGTCGGAATGTCAATCTAAATCAGTATTCGATTGTCGGAATGTCCAATCTGAATCAGTATTCGAGATTGTCGGAATGTCCAAATCTGAATCAGTAGTCAATTGTCGGAATGTCTAATCTGAATCAGTAGTCAGTTGTCGGAATGTCCACCTAAATCAGTAGTCAGTTGTCGGAATGTCCAATCTGAATCAGTAGTCAGTTGTCGGAATGTCCAATCTGAATCAGTAGTCAGTTGTCGGAATGTCCAATCTGAATCAGTAGTCAGTTGTCGGAATGTCCAATCTAAATCAGTAGTCAGTTGTCGGAATGTCCAATCTAAATCAGTAGTCAGTTGTCAGAATACCCAATCTGAATCAGCAGCAGTTGTCGGAATGTCCAACTGAATCAGCATTGTCGGAATGTTCGATCTAAATCAGTATTCAGTTGTCGGAATGTCCAATCTGAATCAGTAGTCAGTTGTCGGAATGTCCAATCTGAATCAGTAGTCAGTTGTCGGAATGTCCAATCTGAATCAGTAGTCAGTTGTCGGAATGTCCAATCTGAATCAGTAGTCAGTTGTCGGAATGTCCAATCTGAATCAGTAGTCAGTTGTCGGAATGTCCAATCTGAATCAGTAGTCAATTGTCGGAATGTCCAATCTGAATCAGTATTCAGTAGTCAGCTGTCGGAATGTCCAATCTGAATCAGTAGTCAGTTGTCGGAATGTCCAATCTGAATCAGTAGTCAGTTGTCGGAATGTCCAATCTGAATCAGTATTCAATGTCCACCCAATCAGTTGTCGGAATGTCCAATCTGAATCAGTAGTCAGGTGTCGGAATGTCCAATCTGAATCAGTAGTCAATTGTCGGAATGTCCAGTAGTCAGTTGTCGGAATGTCCACCCGAATCAGTAGTCAGTTGTCGGAATGTCCAATCTAAATCAGTAGTCAGTTGTCGGAATGTCCAATCTGAATCAGTAGTTCACAGAATGTCCACCTGAATCAGTAGTCAGTTGTCGGAATGAATCCACGATCCTAATCAGTAGTCAGTTGTCGGAATGTCCAATCTGAATCAGTAGTCAGTTGTCGGAATGTCCAATCTGAATCAGTAGTCAGTTGTCGGAATCAGTAAAATCAGTAGTCAGTTGTCGGAATGTCCAATCTGAATCAGTAGTCAGTTGTCGGAATGTCCAATCTCAGTAGTCAGTTGCCAGTCAGTAGTCAGTTGTCGGAATGTCCAATCTGAATCAGTCAGTTGTCGGAATGTCCAATCTGAATCAGTATTCAATTAAATGGAATGTCCAATCTGAATCAGTAGTCAGTTGTCGGAATGTCCAATCTAAATCAGTAGTCAGTTGTCGGAATGTCCACCGAATCAGTAGTCAGTTGTCGGAATGTCCAATCTGAATCAGTAGTCAGTTGTCGGAATGTCCAATCTGAATCAGTAGTCAGTTGTCGGAATGTCCAATCTGAATCAGTAGTCAATTGTCGGAATGTCCAATCTGAATCAGTAGTCGTTGTCGGAATGTCCAATCTGAATCAGTATTCAATTGTCGGAATGTCCAATCTGAATCAGTAGTCAGTTGTCGGAATGTCCAATCTGAATCAGTATTCAATTGTCGGAATGTCCAATCTGAATCAGTAGTCAGTTGTCGGAATGTCCAATCTGAATCAGTATTCAATTGTCGGAATGTCCAATCTGAATCAGTAGTCAGTTGTCGGAATGTCCAATCTGAATCAGTAGTCAGTTGTCGGAATGTCCAATCTAAATCAGTAGTCAGTTGTCGGAATGTCCAAAATCAGCACAAATCCAGTAGTCATTGTCGGAATGTCCAATCTGAATCAGTAGTCAGTTGTCGGAATGTCCAATCTGAATCAGTAGTCAGTTGTCGGAATGTCCAATCTGAATCAGTAGTCAGTTGTCGGAATGTCCAATCTAAAATCAGTAGTCAGTTGTCGGAATGTCCAATCTAAATCAGTAGTCAGTTGTCGGAATGTCCAATCTGAATCAGTAGTCAGTTGTCGGAATGTCCAATCTGAATCAGTAGTCAGTTGTCGGAATGTCCAATCTGAATCAGTAGTCAGTTGTCGGAATGTCCAATCTGAATCAGTAGTCAGTTGTCGGAATGTCCAATCTGAATCAGTATTCAATTGTCGGAATGTCCAATCTGAATCAGTAGTCAGTTGTCGGAATGTCCAAATCTGAATCAGTAGTCAGTTGTCGGAATGTCCAATCTGAATCAGTAGTCAGTTGTCGGAATGTCCAAATCTGAATCAGTATTCAATTGTCGGAATGTCCAATCTGAATCAGGAGTCAGTTGTCGGAATGTCCAATCTGAATCAGTAGTCAGTTGTCGGAATGTCCAATCTGAATCAGTATTCAATTGTCGGAATGTCCAATCTGAATCAGTAGTCAGTTGTCGGAATGTCCAATCTGAATCAGCATTCAAATGTCGGAAGATAATAAGCTTTAAAGTTTGCAATTTTGGGAAATCCCAATATACTGGTATTTCAGTACCAATATCCCTTTTTGGACGCATAATAATATTGTCGTCTTAAAATGAAAGGATTTACAGATAATTTATTAGAAAATATAATCATAGTTTAAAACTTCCTGATATAAAAAGAAAAGTCAACATTTTTTTTTTTTAAATATTTTCTACCAAAATTTCTATTTTTTAAAAATTTTTACCAATATTTTTCAATTATTTAGTTTCAACTTTAATTTTAAAATTAATGAAATACAATGCTAATAAAATACGCAAAAATGACCATCAAAAGATGTTTGTAACTTCGAGGAAGTGGAAATTATGAAGAAGTATTTCAAAACGCAATATCCTCTTGCAAAAAGAAGGATTCGTGTCATATGATTTTCTTTTGTGGTTTATTTGACAACAGTCGGACAAACCGCAGGACAGCAGCTGGGTTTGCTGACAACTTTGATTGTCATAACAAAATGTCATCAGCTATTAATTGCCATGAATGAAGTTATGGTTTCTGACAAAATATTGCATATTCAACTTTTGGTTTTCGTTTACTTTAACAGCAGTATAATAATTTGCTTTCTAGCATTAAAAAAAGAAAGAGAAGAGATGAAATTCTAAACATTTTTAAACCAGGATATTCAGTGATGTTTAGATTTGATAATTCTTTTAAAAGAAATTACTTATATAGATGTAAAATAAAATTTCAAAAGAACTTGTGAAAAGGGGGTGTCATTTCAGAATGGCACCAATTTTTTCCTACCACTCTTAACTTCTGTTTCTAAACTAAACTGGAGCCAACTGGCTTTTTACCAGCTTGGAAAAGGTGAGATCGCAAAGCAAAAGCAATCACCATCTGAACTGTTTAATTCTTTTCAAAAAGTTTACATATGCATACTTGCCATATTTTACGATTTATTTATTTTCTTCGTTTTTCTACGGATTTACAGAGAAATGCCTTTTTTTAGTTTAATTTTGAGGAATTTTTAAAATTATTAAGAAAAAATAATAAATATTTTAAAACATTAATATGAGCTTATATTTCTTTTCTGCTAGATTTTTGAATATCTATGTTGTTACCTTATGTTGTTATATCTATGTTGTTCAAATTCTTTCTGGCATCTAAATGTATGATATAGATAAAATAGAAATAAAAAAACCATGGATAAAAAAAAGGTAAGATAGAGAGATAAGATGCAAGATAAGATATAAGATCATTGCATTAGATAATTTAGAGATGAAATGAAACAGATTGCTAATTGATACTTTTTAAAGTTTTAAAAGGTTTTCAAATTTTAATAGAATTTAAAAAGATTTTCACGGATGTTTTTCAAATAAAAATTTTTAATAATTTAATAGTAAGAAAAGTTTTAAAATTAAATAAATATTAATATTTCTTTTTTGTTTATTAACACTAATGGATTGCACAACAGGAATTCAAACTCCAAATACTTTTTGAAAGCTGCTGTAAATTAAATGTCTGTTTAGCCTAACGTGTGCACAAGAGGACAGTAGAGTGACAAACAAAACCATCTTCATTGGCTCAACAGCCCCATAGTGGGCTAATGCAGTCAGCCTACTGGTAGATTTCGAGACAGGAGATGTTTACTTTTTGGGAGGTAGGGTTGGTTAGGCTTTAAAGTCATATTAGACCGCTTTAAAGTCATATTTAGACCGGGACCTACGGCTTAAAGTGGATAACGAACCACTACGAACATTCATGATACCGCCGGGACTCGAACCTACAATCTGTGGCAACGAGTGCCAGAGAGTTAGTCTCTCGGCCATGTAAATTGGATTCACATATCAAACCCGCAGCTCAACACTACTACGATGTCGCTCAACATAAAATTGTAAATTTTCTTAAATCCATGAGATTTTTTATGTATTCATTTTAATACATTATTTCACTCTAATACCTAAAGAAACAATAAAGTTTTTATTTTACCTAAATATCAAACTACATTTCTGATATTTTATTTTATATTAATCATTTCACATCTTGTCCTGCTTAATGAATTAAAATAATTTTATTCGAAAAGAAATCAAAGAATCTTATGCTACAACATTTTAGGTTATTTTTCGTAGTGGATAATTTAGATTGAACATTTTTACGTAATTTATGACTTAACAATTTTCGTTAAATTAATAATATTTTTTACATATTTCAAGACATTTTTTTCTGGTTCTTGAAATGCAACTAATTCGAAGTTAAAAGTTGGACATCTATGTATTAAATCTGAAAAGGACTATTTTTGAATCTGTAATACATTGATTGTTATCCAGCACATATTATTTATTTTTTTGAAATGCTAGTATGGAAAAATTAATAATGTAATGTGTAAATTGGGCAACCAGATTGTAACTGGGGGGTTTAGTATGTTGCTCTACGACCAATTTTTGAACACTTATTGGATTGAGATATTTTAGGCACAGATTGGAGAACTCACATATTTATTTACACAAGTACAAATACAATTAGAGACATACAATATTTAACACACTTAAAGACATATTATTATTGAATGAAAAGAAATTAAATAAAGCCAAAATACTGTTTAAAAACTGATATCGCTTCACCCTTTGAGACTAATCGATAATCTTTCCTTATCCGTCTCATAACGACTGTTTATTTACATTAGATAAAATTGG
Source organism: Caerostris extrusa (assembly GCA_021605095.1). Classification (NCBI taxonomy): domain Eukaryota; kingdom Metazoa; phylum Arthropoda; class Arachnida; order Araneae; family Araneidae; genus Caerostris; species Caerostris extrusa. The sequence goes on along the minus strand of BPLR01008303.1, from coordinate 77,466 downwards.
TTTCAACTTAGTTTATAAACACTATGATTCATGCATGTTCGTCACCTTTTGAGATCGTGACTGAGTAGCATTTAGCATTTTAATAGCATTGAATGCTAAATATTATGCAGTCAAATGCTGTAATAGCATTTTTCATACATCGCAGTTTTTCTGGCATGAAGACGTTTTTGATTCGAGAAATCAACTACTCTTAAAAATCGATAGAAATCGATTCGCTTATTATCCAGAACATCTCTTAATCGATATCTCTCTTAATGTTTAAAAGATTGCAAATATCAGAAATTTGCCGCCGAAGATAATCAAGTTTGTAATGTGCAGGTTGGAAACTGGAATGCAATAGAATGTGGTTGGGTTGAGATACTTGAGGCATAGATTGGAGAACACACAACTTTCTATACATACTCACAAACACCACACACATACAATATTTAACACATTTAAAGACATATAATTAGAGACTTGTGGAAGGATTCCACTTCTAAGTCGAAATTCCGATACTCAACTATGCGCAGGATGCGTGAAATATATTTCCTCTCCGGCTGAGAGTCTGTAGGCCAACTAATGCACCTGAATGCTCTAAATATATTTTCTCTCCGGGTGAGGATCTGTAGGCCAACTAATGCACCTGGATACTAAATATATTTCCTCTCGGGATGAGAGACTCTAAAGTAAATGCTTCTCTGTCGCTGCGCAGGTTGCGCGAGTTTCGAGGCAGACTGACCGCTTCTCTTGAACATTACAGGGGCTCTCTGCCTTCCTCCTTTCAGTAGGAGGAAGTATTCTTTCAAAATTTAAAAGTGCTTTTCTAAATCCTAACATGGGATTAAAATTTACACATGCGATATTTAAATAATTCTTTAGATCAGATAATAAATTTTGTTTTTATATTCCAATTTTATTTTGTTTTTATACTCACAATCTTTGCTACTCGCTTCATAATTACTTTAATAACAGATGATGAAATATGACATTATCCTTCTGCTATAAAGGTCATTGAAATAATTAATAATTATTAACCATCCGTTTCTTCAAAGAATATGTGATCCAAATTACAAATAGTTTTGTAGGTCAATTGGAGTTTTATTCAGCACTTGGTCTAAAGTCAAGGAATAAATCTAATGTGCGATCATACTAGTAATTATAGGTTAAAAATAAAATTTAATGGCCAGCAGCGTCCTAATAATTGATCCTCTCTTGCTTAAGAGTGTTTCGTCACATTACCAAGAAGTCTGTAACGTAGAGAGACTCGGTTTTCCTCTTTACGTGTTTACAAGAAATAAATAAAATAACTCTGCAATTTTAGTGTCTATTTCAATTACTTGACAACTGTTGAGAAATTTTTGGCAGTGTATAAGCCATTTTCTCGTCTCAACTAAATTTATTCTTACTAAAACAGGTTTTTAGACGAGAGGTTCTTTTAAAAAATATTTTTCTTCTGTAAATTTCTGTCTTCCTTCATTTATATCATTGTCTTTCTAGCATGGCGGGAAACACGTCTTCTGCATCAAAGTCACTGTTTTCTAATTTTTGGTCCTTTTGTTAGTGGCAGGTTTTAAAATTTTTAGTCAGTTAATTGAGTTTTCATTTACTCAACAATGTCTTTAAAATTATTTTACATTAAAAACTGTGTTTGATGAAGATTATCTGATGGGTAAAAATAATTCTTACATATACTTTCCAGGTACAAGATAGATTTGGTATGCCACTCTACGGTCATATTTTAGCACACTTTAGACTAATTAGACCAGAACCTACTGTTTCACGTGGATTCCGAACCACTAACAAACATCCATGCCACCTAAGGTATGGTACCAAAGGACAGAACGCTAGACAATTGGCCATCGTGTTGAAAATACTGAATTCAGTCTCCTTTCTTTATTTAGGCATTTATTTTTTAAAAACTGATCACACATTAATATACTTGAATAATATCAAATGGCGTTATTTAAAAAGAAAATTCTACTTTAAATTGTAATAAAATGCAAATGCATCAGTAACGTAAAAATTTCTGATCACTATTCTTTTATAATCAGACTTTTAAAGATTAACAAGATTCCATTTTTTCAATGCAAAATTCAAATAATTATCTTTATTATTTAATTTCCGTATAACATCTTTTAAAATTATATTTTATCAAACAAATCCTTTTTAATGTCTGTTATTTCAATTTGAAAATGTTCAAATGCTAAAAAATCATAATAACATTAAAGTTAATATTGCACTTTTTAAATATATCAAAAACATATAAAGAAAAACAGTTTTTGAAATATTATACTAGTATTTTTAAAACTAAATCAACAATAATTATACATAGATAGATAAACTCATGTTTGTGAAAAATTGCAACACCATGAAGGAATCGTCATAATTGAATGAAATTTAATACACAGTTTAGTGGTAGTGGTACAAATAAATGATTAAATGTTCAAATCAAACAAACAATAACAAGAGATCGGAATCAGTATTTTGTGTAGCCACCACGTGCCGCAATAAGTGCTGCTACATGACGTGGCATGGAGTCAAACAAATTTTGAATGTCTGCCTGAGGAAGAGCATTCCATATTGTTTGTATGTGCACCCAAAGTTCGTCTGCAAAAGCAACAGGACGAGGATCACTGAGCGAGACGCCGACCAACGAAATCCCACACATGTTCAATCGGCGACATATCCAGGGAATACGCAGGCCAAGGAAGAAGCTGTACCTGCCGCGTTGCAAAAAGAAGGATTGAACAGTCCTGGCGATATGAGGGCGGGCATTGTCCTGTTGAAATACAGCGCCTGGCACGCTTTGAAGGAAGGGAACAGCTTGGGGCTGTAGAACTTCACTGATGTGCCGGTTGCTTTTCAGATTGCCCACAATTCTTAGCAATTGAGATCGTTTATGATATACTATGGCACCCCAGACCATAACTGCGAGTGTTCGTCCACTGTGGCGTTCGATAATGCACTCCGGAAGGTGGCGTTCACCGGCATAGCGTCTGACACTAATGCGGCTATCATGGTACCAAAATTAAAGCGGAATTCGTCAGAAAACACGACATGCTGCCAATCAGCACGCCAGGCTCTATGCTGAGCGGCTTCATTGTAGCCGCAGGCGGCGATGGTTTAGCGTGAGAGATCCTGTATAAAGGAGACCTTGCGCGCAGTCCACACTGCAGCAGACGTCTACGAATTGTTGAAGCACACAATGAAACACCTGTAGCTATTGACCACTGTGCTGCCAATTGTCTAGAGGAAGCTGTACGGTTCGTTAGCGCCATGCGGACCAGGTGTCTATTATCGCGAGCTGACGTCACATTTTAGGGTCCACTCCCGGATTTCCGAGTTGTCCGACACTCGTCCGTCCACTGCTTCCAAAGACGCATCACTGTGCTGCTGTTACGCTGCACACGAGCGGCTACTGCACGATAAGACAATCCATCTTCAAGAAGGCCGATGATTCTCTCCCGTTCAAACTCTGTAACTTGTTCACATCTCGCTCTCTTCGTCGAAGAGGCATAAGTAACGATTGAGCTAACGTTTACCACTAGCAGATAATCATACACGCCTCGCTACAGCCGTCTATTTATTCGGATCCATCCGCCGTTCAGAGAGAGCGCTGCTCAGCATACGCATGCGCTACGGATTTGAAATTCTAATCATTTGCATATCATGCGCTAATTTGCATTTCCTGAAAATTTTAGCTCACTCGCGTAAGTCCTTCATGGTGTTGCAATTTTCACAAACATGAGTTTATAAAAGTTTTTCTGTTATTTAATTTATATTTAAATTAGGGCTTCATGCCAAGTGATAAGAATGAAATTTATTCTATTGATGGATATTTCGTTTATTATAAATGTATGATTAATTTGATGAAATAAAAATGCAGCTATATATTATTAAATAACAGAAAGCTATTACAGAACACTTATTAATAAATAATAGAAAACAACAAATTATTTAGCTAACAATGTAGATTTGGTTTGGTTTGTCGCTCTGTGGTTATTTTGTGCACACTTTGGGCTATTAGACCGGAACTTACACTTTATAACATGGATTCCGAACCAATAACAATCATTTATACCACCGTCAGGACTCGAACCTGAAGCCTGTGACACCAAAGGCCAGAACACTAGCCAATTGGCCATCAACAATGTAGAAGACGAAAAGATTTTATACGATGCCTGAAATTAATGTAATATGTGAAACCGAAACATTTAACAATCAAATATAGAGTGAAAATGTTTCAGTAAAATATTTTAATAAATCATAAAACAATTAAACATAAAAAAAAGTTGTTTGATATTAGCCAAATTTATAAAAATCATTAAACAAAAATGTTGTTAAATCATGTTTGTTAATGTATATTATAAATTAATTATCTTAATAAATCCCCATATAGTAACATCACTACAAAGATTAAAATCTTTGAAAAGATCTAAATAAATCATTGTAAAATAGACGTCTCATGGACGAATATTTAAATTGGATGAATGAATTTGGGAAATTTGCAATACAGAAGTAAAAAAGTAGGGCATATTTATTTTTGTTAGTTTTATTTTTAAAAATCCAATGAAAACTAATGGTATTTTTTTCCTTTTAAAAAAGGAAAATATCTTCCTAACTAATTTAGTACACAGTTAAGGACTTGTCGTTTTGTAAATAGATTTGACCTCCACAAAGTAACAAATGAGTGATATCCCCCATCACCATTTGACCTTCACGTTTATGCAGACATCTGCCACATTTTTACCCGCTAACTGCTGTTGAAGCACTAGAAAATTAATAACGTAATTTCAAAGCGTGTCTTCGAGGCATATTGATAAGAATCGTAAATTATCACAGTAAGGTCAAATCATAAAAATCTTATCCTAATGTTTAATGTAAAAATGCGGATCACGTGAGTTCGAATCGAGCATTCGAAATCTTTCTCATGATTTTTTTTTTTTTTTCATTCACTTACGTAGGTTTTTATCTTTCACGGCTCTCTTCTTTATTTTTGTGTAGATAAATGCAGTTTATGTTCCAGAAGTAATGCATCTGTGAAAACAAACTTATTTTTGCTTTTTAAAATGGAAAAGTATGTAAAGAGATTATTTAACTTTATTCAAGTAACAGATGTGTTTTAATTATTTCTGTTTATTTTGTTGATAATGTGAGAAGCTGACAATGTGTTTTCCATTGTGACAATGTGTTTTCCAATTGTGACATTTCTAAAATGCATTAATGTGTTTCTTTTTATTTGTATAAAGGAATCTTTATGTACATATCAATTAAAAGTAATTTACACATAAAAAGTAAGCATACAATTGAAATGTTCTTTTTCCACCAGACATGTGTTATTTGAAATTAAGTAATTCAATGATAACAGTTGCATAACATAGTTAATAATAATAAATTATTATTTTAAAATATTATCTCCCCGACTCGTGGCTAAATCATAAATTTTGATCAATTTAATTTGGTGAGTGATGACGATAAAATATTTTAAATGATTTAATTATTGTGTTTGTTCAATGATTTATTTTGATTGCTTTTAATACTTTTTCATGAATGAAGGTATACAACAGATCTAATTGATGACGAATTGTATTTAACAATCTTACATTCATACTGACGTATTTAATCATACTGCATAATACTTTTGATCATTGTAAAACATGTATTAGATTTTTTTTATCAATAGAGAACATCTTTTTTAAATGATTATTAATGATATGTTTGAAGAATTTTTGTTCAATGAAGAAGATACTTAATGGTACTTAATGATTTTTTTCATTGGGAACGTATTTAACCCCATCGTATTAACGTAGGTCTGACAACAGTCAATCTATCGTGATCGCACTCGACTCGCTACTAAGCATAAGCATAAGATAAGCTCGATAAGCTCATCTGATAAGCATTAGGGCGGAAGTTCAATCCGCTGGTGGCTTTGTTGTAGACTGTTTTGAAAAACCGAGGAGTCTCGATGGCGTTTGGGATGTCCATCATTTTGCCTCATTTTCTTTCCGGGTTTTCACCCATACAATAAGCAAATGCTAATTTCCCTAAAAGTCCTCCCGAAAGGCACTGCCCTCCCATTTCAGCGTCACGGATCCAAGTCAGATTTCTACCCACATGTGCCCCATCACACCAGAAGCTGCCTCTCATCCATTTTCCTCCTTCCATGAGAGAGCGCACTGATTTTTGGACTTGGTCTAGATGTTTCTGTCTACCAAGTGGGAAAAGAAAAAAATTATCTACGTTTTAAATCTATCTAAACAAATAAGAGTAGGAGATAAACAGTTTCCATATTTTCGGGCGAATATTTTGGATGTCGTGTGCTCACAAATATAAATAAACATTGTGGGAAAAAAAAAAGAAGCACCACAAAAAAAAGTGATCTTTTTTTTTTAGAAATTAAATAGTTACACTGTTAATGAACACTGTTAATGAAATACACTGTTAATGAAAAGACTTAAAATTTAAGGCTGTAGGTCCCACAATAGTTAGCAATTGCAGATCTAATATTCAAAACAATAATAGTTGAAACCTCTCCTGGAGAAGGTGCATGCTTGTATATGTGTATGTAAGGAGTAATAAAGATTCATAATCTTATCCTGCTATACATCATCCCAGGCATCATTTAATTGTTGTTCTAGATCGACGATATTTCGAGGTTGCAGAATCTTCCAACCAATCAGGTGCCATATATGGTGAATTGCCGAAAGGTTCAGTAATCTTGTTGGCCTTAGATGTATATGAAAAGCATGGAGACAGTTCAGAAACATACGAGTCGCATGGAAATAATATCATCTTGTTGGAAATATCCCCTGAATAATTTGTCAACCACAATCATTCTGGACTACTCTGGCGATGTTGTTAATTTTAGAATTTAAAGAGCTCTATTTATTTTTTTTCAATAAATACAAGAGTTGAAAGCAGATACAACAGTATATTAGAAAAAAATATTCTAAGAAATAAAAATTAAAAAAATATGCATATAACAAAAATGTTTTAGGGAGTTGAACATGTTATGATTAATGAATTTCTTCTAAAAATCTGAGACAAAGAGTCTAGGTGACTTAATGTGATATCAGGTCAAATACGGTGATGTTGGTCCACTCTTTTTATCGTGTATTTTTCAGTATGTAGTGCCCAATAAGGGGGTCTGATGGCCGAGTGACTAACGCTCTGGTCCTCTGTGCGACAGGTTTCGGGTTGAGTCCCGGCGGTACTGTGGATGTCTATAAGGGTTCGGAATCCACTTTAAACCGTAGTCCCCGGTTTAATATGATTGCTAGAGTAAGACTGACAACCTTACTTCTTAAAAAGAAAAACATCTCATGTTTCGAATTCTGCCAATAGGAAGAAGTCCTTGTCTCCCCATGCGGCTGTTGAGCCATTGAAGAAGAAACTTCAAATAAGAGTGCCTATAGTAACAGACTAAATAATGTATTTTCCTTAGTTCTCTATACTTTCAACATATTTTTCTTTTATCGTTGTATTTTTTACTCTAATGCAGTTCCAAAAATAGATTTTTGTTAGAACTGTAACATTTTGATAACCTTGTTTGTAAATCCCGATAAACATCATATACATCCATTTAGTTCTTTTATTAGATATTACGTCTTTCAATCATTTCAGTCTTTAATGGTTTACTTTATCTATCTATTTCATTTTTTACTGAATTTCTGCTTATAACAAAAACAAGTTTGCTTTGTTGCTCTATGGTCACTTTTGGCTAATTAGACCGGCGCCTACAGTTTAAAGTGGATTCCGAACCTCTCATAAGCGTCCATGCCACCGCCAGGATTTGTAACCTGAAGCTTCTGGTACCAATGGCCAGAGCGCTAGCCAATTCGCCCTCAGGTCGTCTGTAAAAACACGATTTTTGAACTCCTTATTTCGTCATATTGTCATCTATATGTCGAGCAACTCCACCGTATAAAAGAACATTTACATAGCAACAATTCTTTTTTAAGAAAGGAGATGTTTCGTCTTTTACATTGCTCCCTTTTAGTCATAATTTAAATTTTAAAAAACTACAGGGACCATTTTTACTTTTTATGGCATCGAAAAAAATTTTTTTTTTTTTTTTTTTTTTTTTTTTTATGTAGAACAAATGAAATATGCAATACGCAAGTATACTATAAATTATGATTTCAACACAAACTATGAACGAATTACTTTTGATGGATTCCCCGAGCAGACAGCAATTTATTTATTAAGCTTGATAATTTATTTTATTGTTTAACCTCATTTAAACGTGAGTTGGTTTTTGAGATTAAGCACAAGATTTTTTTGTATAATTGCATTCTGTTGATTTATTTGAATGTTCCTAAAAATGATTCATAAATAAGTATTTATAAGAAATGCGATCTTTATTTATTACTAACCTAAATAGTTAACTTATCAAAAATTTTAAATAGTGTTTCCAGTTTATCAATACTATTTGTTTATTATTTTAGTACATATAATGTATGTAGTTTTTGTTCTGGCTTATCTTGTAGTGCAATTTTTCTGTTCTCTCCTTCTGAACTCAATAAAAGTTTTTTTTCTTAGTGTTTGCATATTAACTCTAAAAGTGCTGAGATATGTAAACTGTTATAAAAAATGTCTGTATGAACTACTAATATTTATATTCTTTGACTGATGAATATGTTACGTTTGGATTTATATTCTCACTTAAAACGAGCCCGACTCAGTGGCAACGCGAGCCACTGGGGAGCAATAGGACTGAGGTTCAATTCGCTGGCGACTTTGTTGTAGACAATGTTTCAAAAACGAGGAAACTCGGTGGCTTTTGTGAAGGTAACTCGCATACGGTACTCAAATGTGAGATATTTCTCCTAAAAGTCCTGCCCGGAAGGCTCTACCATCCTTCTTCAGCGTCACGGAGCCAAGTCAGACTGCTACCTACGGGTGCCCCATCCCAACATCATAGCGCCCCCCCTTCCTTTTCCGTCCTTTTATGTGAGGCCACACGGGTTCGTGAACTTGGTCTAGATGTTGCTGTCGACCAAGTGGGATAAAAAACAACAATATTGGATCGTTTAGAGCAGTCTAGAGTTGTCAGTGTGTTTGATTTTCGAACTTGGAGAGCTTTGATTGAAATCCGGCAAGCCGGTCTATCTAAACCTTGTTGAATAAGCAGTTCACGTGTCGATGCAAAAGGTAATAAATCTGTTAAGCTGGAAAATCTTTCCAGTACTTTCTGAAATAAGATTATGTGGGCCTTTCAAATACCGTCTCTAGAATGTTAATCTGAAATTATGATAAACTTTCCCCCCAACACCCCTTTCTCGCCTTCCATGAGACCACACGGGTTCTTGGACTTGGTCTAGATGTTGTGGTCTACCAAGTGGGATAAGAAACAAAAACACTTAAAATGAAATGTCCAATTTCATGAATAAAATTTATTATATAAAACGTAAAAAAAAAAGAATTTTTGTAACACTTTTCAAACATTGCTTATCTGGTTCTTGCCAAACAAGCAGAATGACTTTGTTTAAGAAGTTCTCTTAGTTAAACACGTGTGAAAGGTGCAACAAACTGAAACCACTTTAAAAACTATTTCTGCTCACTATTTCTTGTCATCTTCCCAAACAAATAGCACTTTCTTGGCATGAAGAAGTTGGGTCGTTAGTATATTTTAGGTCTCACATACCCGTGCAAATTTATAAATTCAAATAAATCTGTCTTAAATGATTAAAATTCTAAAATAGCTACTATCAGCTTTTTTTTTTCCCTCCAACAATAGACATTTTTTGGAGGGGCTCCTCTTTTACTTAGTAACATTTTATTTGTTAAAAACAAAGTCACTTAGCCTCTACAGTTAAGAATCATATTTTTAATCATATATTCAACATAATGCAATAAAATTGCGCATCTATCCAGTTGAATTGATGTTGCGTATAATGCACCCATTTCCATTAATTTTAACCGATTTAAGATGAAAAGGTTTTTTTTTTTTTCATAAATTTTAAGAATAAAGTAATGTTGAACACATTGAAAGCTGAATTATTGAAAAAAAAAAAAAGGTATTATTCACCACTATCTAATAATATTTTACCAACTTTTACAAGATTTTCTTCTTTTTAAGATTGATCCCGAAACCTTTCAATTCTAAACTTCTAGCTTGATTGCTACGTACATTAAGTATTCGAGATAGTCTTTGTAAGATCTTTTAAAATTTAAGTGAAGGACAATGTGAAATTGAAGGTGTTTCAACAATTGAAAATGTCAGATTGTAAAAACTTTTTACAGGGTAGGAATGTTAACCCTACTTCCTACAGAGACTTATTAGACTTACTTTTTAAAGTGGATTCTGAATTACAAACATCCACGGCATTGCCAAAACTCTAACTCGAAATCTGTGGCGCCGAGAACCTTGTTTTTATTACTAGAAAAATATATATATATGAAGCTATATTTGTGAAGCACATACGGTTCAAGATACAAGTGTTCCTAACTACCTTTATAATTTTCATAATTAGCAGATCTTCACAAAAGTGATATCTTTGGAAGTAGCTCAAAGAAAACTAAACTCTTACAAAGTAGTTAATTAACAAAATTCATTAACAGCTAACTCGAAATGTTTCCATTGTTGAATACAAGTTTTTAAGAGCAAAAGATTTCAACGTGTTACCATTTTTATATTATAAATTTTTGATTACAAAATTCTCAATTAGTTCCAGAGTTACAGAAAAGGGACTGTATCCAAAGTTACATTTGTTTCATTTATGAAATGACTATTTTGTTATGCCCGACTCGTCGCTCAGTGGCAACGCGCTCCGTTGGGGAACAAGAAGGAAGAGGTTCAATGCTTTGGCAGCCTTTGTTATAGACACTGTTTCAAAAAACGATGGCGTTTAGGATTTTCAGCATCTTGCCTCATGACTCTGACTAACTGGTGGAGTTTTCCGGGTTTTCTCCCATACGATAAGCAAATGCGGGGTAGTTCCCCCAAAATTCCTCCCGGAAGGCACTGCCCACCTTCTTCAACGTCACGGAGCCAAGTGAGGCTTCTATCTACTGCAGCTCCATCACAACAGAAGCTGTCCCTCCTTCCATGAGACCACACGGGTTCTTGAACTTGGTCTGGGTGTTACTGTCAACCCATTGGGAAAGAATCAACATTTTTGTTATTGTTTTCCTGTTATGATTATTTAGAAAAACACATTATATTTTAATGATTTTATTGAAAAACATTAATAAATGATAAAAAATAATCCCCAATTATTTAGATAAATATTACTAATTACACATTTTAAATTGGTTTATCAATTATTTAGAGTTAATATAATTTTTAATGACAACCTCTTTAAAATGACAATTCTCAAAACTGAATGAAAGCTAAATGCTTAATATTCATTGTGAAACCGTGACCAATGGCATGCCAGTAGAAACAAATAATGAAAACGACAACTGGTTTCTTATTACACCAGCATACATTTGTGAACAAAGCACCATTGATTAAAGGACATTGGTGTTAATAAATGAATGTCCTTTAAATAATAAATAAAATTAAGCATTGATGTAGCATTCGTTTTTCAAATCTAGGTCAGAGTAAGAAGGCAAGGTTTCCTTTGATATATATATACGTTGTTTACATTGTTAAAATTTGCCTAAACTATAAAAGTTAATATATTTCAACTCTTATATAGTTTAGAAAATTTTTAATTTAGATAAAAAATTTGCCTTAAATTAATTCTACTTGAGATGAATAGATTAAAAGACTGATAATTATATACTGTTTAAAACGCATTTATAATTTACAATGGATATAACTATTATTACAATCCAAGATCAAGATTATTAAAAAAATATTTTTGAAAAAAAAAAATTTGTCATGTAAAACATTGTAGAGAAAATTAAATTTTCTATTTTAATAAGCACGTTAATTTCACTTAATAATTCCAGTTAATCTTTTGGATCTTTTGAACTTAAAATTTTCGAAATGAATTTTTTTTTAAATCAATCCATTTATGTGAATTAATGCTATTTAATTAAATTTAAATACAATATTCAATGGGGATAATTTGAAAAAGTTACTTTTTAAAAATATTTTCAATTTAAAAATATGAAACTGGCGATTCTTTGAATATTTTATTGTTAAAACAAAAACAAAAAATTTTTTTTTCGAAATTAATTATCATAAAACATATTTTTTACATCAGAACAAGGGAAATATATTGTTTGTACTGCAAAAGAACAATAATTTTTATAATGTGTTAGTATAATTAGAAATGATTTTTTTGTAATATATTTTTATCGATCTTCCATAAAGTGTAAGGGTCTTCATCAATAATAATAAATTTAAAGAGATGAATTTTATTTCTAAGAATATTCAGATTATTGGGATCATTTTTAAATTGCTCCTGCAGTTAGGAATAAGTTATTAATTTTTAACCCATAAAATTATAGGTAGCGGGGTTTTCGTTTTCTTGGCCCCTTTTTCGAGTCCCTGATCAGTTTTTCGTTTCCTTCACCACTTTCAACGTTTCTTACTGTTTTTTTTTTTTTTTTTAATTTCTTTCACAAATTATTTTTATTTTTATTTAAATTTCTTTCACGAACTATACTTGTTGGTTTATTTAAATTTCTTTCACGAATTATTCTTATTGGTTTATTTCAATTTCTTTCACGAATTATTCTTATTGGTTTATTTAAATTTCTTTCACAATTTATTCTTATTGGTTTATTTAAATTTCTTTCACGTACTATACTTATTGATTTATTTAAATGTCTTTCACAAATTATTCTTATTGGTTTATTTAAACGTCTTTCACGAATTATTCCTATTGGCTTATTTTATGCGTTTTGTACTTACATTTAAATTATAAATATTATGGGTAACCTGTATATCGGCCCATCTAATTAAACTTTATAAATTTTTTTCTTTCTTTCTTTTCTTTTTACTTTTTTTCCCTCTCTTTTTTCTTTCTTTCTTTCTTTTTTTTTTTTTTTTTTTTTCCTTTTCTTACTTTTTTTTTTAAATTTTTTATTAAGGAACATTGATATATCGATATAAAGTTTTCAAATATTTGTTATTTTCTTGAATATTATTCACAGATCCTTCGTTTCAATGTTTATTTTATTTATTTTTTGAGATAAAAAATTATTTGTAAGGGAGTAGACGCAAAAATAAAATATTTGAAGACCACTATCCTAACGAATCATTTATATGTGAGATAAAATGAAGGCCATAAAAGGGTTTTCTAATGAAGGTTTGCAAAGGTTAGCAGGGATGCTTATTCTCCTGAGACCCTACGTCCATTCTATTCGACGCTATTATTCTGCATATGGAATGTGATCCCAGTTACAAATAAATATTTAATACATTGCGAAACACTTGTAAGCAATTTATTTGAATATCATGACATTTTCATTGATGCTAATTAAGCTTATGTTGCTAATTTGTTAATATTGCTAATTATGCTTTATCGATGCTTATATTGCAGATATATTGCAGGGCAAATATTTCAGAATATCAAACAAATTATTTAATAAAAATGCATAAGCTACTATAAATATTTTATAAATGTACATTTAAAACTGAATACCTTTAAATTAGGCGGAGGTTCAATTCACTGACGGCTTTGTTGTAAACACTGTTTCAAAAAACAAATAGACTCGATGGCATTATATTCATCATCTTACCTTGTTAGTTGGACCACCTGGTGGAAGTTTTCCAGGTTTTCCGCCATACAATACCCAAATGGAGTTAGTTTCCCCTAAAATTCTTACCGGTAGGCATTGCCCACGTTCTTCAGCGACAAGGAGCACAATTCAGACTTCTACCTACGGGTGCTCCATCGAAACAGAAGCTGCCCCGTCTTCCCTCCTTCCATGAAGGATACGACGACAACAACAACAACTCTCTCTCTCTCTCTATTTATATATATATAAGCTATATATTACTAGTTAAGAATCATATAATGAATAAATAATAAAAAGCACTTAACAATAAATATGCTCGTTAAAATATTTTATTAGACGCTGATTAGTGAAATTTAACTGCATGAAACAGATAAAGCGTCATGTTTTTTGAAGGTTTTGATTGCGGTCACAGAGGAAAGAAAACAAAGACATAATGATATGAGAGACAGAATTTCATTGCGAATAGGATGGAATTACATCAGCGAACTTATTGTGCAAAGGACGTTTGCTGTCAATGGAAATTATTTTGTCAAGGTTTCATATTCAAATTCTGTAGGAAAGTTTTAAATCAATGTAAGGAGAAACTAACGTGACATGATACTTTTTTAAATGTTGTATGACTTGAAATTTTTATTGCGATAAGAAATGTTGCAAATAATAATATGCAGACAAAACACACAAACACATTTATAAGTATATGTATCTATCATCATCATCATCATCAGTGGCGCAACAGCCCCATGGCGGGCCAAGACCATCTGCTCGCTGACAGAATTCTAGACAGTAGATGTTTTCACTTTTACGGGACTAGGTCGTCAGCCTTACGCCCAAAAACTCTACATTAAAATGAGACTGGGACCTACGCTTTAAAGTTGATTCCGAACCGCTACAAACATCCATGAAACCACCAGGACTCGAACATGAAACCTGGGGCTCATCAAGCGCCAGATCTCTGGCCACTCGGCCATCATTTTATATATATATATAAATATGCATTTAGTATTTAATATTAAGAGTTAATAATATATACAGAATAAAATAGAATCATATAAATTTTTAAGTTAGTTTTTCTCTTCAAAAATATAAAAAGGAAAGAAATATATTTCAAAAATCGTAAAAAAATTAAATTAGTTTAAAACTTGTCTTTATAGGACACGTATTGAATAAAATGCTCACATCAAATAAAACCACGGATAAATAATACAGAAATTATACAGAAATTATAAAATCAAAAGGATCAAACAAAAAGAGAATTAACTACATAAATACAACCAGTGATAATAAAGCCATGAAAATTACATTCGCTGTAAATAACTCGTAAATTTTCAAGTGTTTCCTCTTATGTTCAACACTCAAATATATATAAATATATATCCTTAATAATTTTACCATCTTATTAATATTTAAGAGTGTTTAAAGAATTGTAATGCAGAGGACAACGGAAAAAAAGGGAATAATGCGTGATTTAGAATGAGAAAATTTTTAGGTGATTTTTAATACTTGTTGCTTTTGGCATTGATTTCATAAGGTAAAGTAAATTATAAGGCTATTATGACAATCACTAAACCAGAAAGTAAAAATAATTGTAATGCTAATTTTGATTAAGAAATGAGAATTCCATTTGAGAGGAAATATAACATGGATATTTTAATTCATAATATTATTAATTTAATATCTAATTTCTATTTATATTATTTATTTTCTTTTATGGTAGTGATTTATATAACAATATTTACAATTACTATTTTCTTTTGTCTAGAATAATAATTTATATTTATATTATTTATTTTCTTTTATGTTAGTGATTTATATAACAATCGATTATAGTTTTTTTATATGAAGTTTATAATGTATAAAACAATATAATACTTTCATAAGGCAGAATCTTATTCTTTTAAATTCCAACTCTTTTTCTTTAAGTGCAGTTTTAACTTTTTCTAATATAGGTTTTGGATTTTTAATTTCATTACTGTTTATTTACATTTTATTGGTAGTTCTATGCAAATGCTATTTCTCTGTTGAAAAACCAATTACATTAAGTATTTCGAATCGTTTTTGACAGCATGAAATTTGTGTCAATATGGAATGAGAATATTTTTCTAAACAATTCTGTGAATTTTTTTAAATGACTTTCTTTATACTTCTCTGAATAAATTTATCAAACTAAAGAACATTTTATTTATAGAACATTAGCAATTACAGATTCTGTTACGAGATAAAATGAGTGAAAATAATATATTTCTTCATTTAAGTACATAAATAATAATTTTCAGGTAATAACATTTATTAGACATAAATATTTTCGAATGCTTAAATCAGTTATCTTAAAAATAAGATTAAAATATTTCAAAGATTTTTTTTGTAAACTTCTGATTGTTTGATTGCTTCCTTTTTTTTTTTAACGATTCCGAAACCTAACTTTTAAGAATTTGGTTCGATAAAAAAATTTTTGTTTATAAACGGAGCACTGCTTTAAAAAAAACAACTACTAAACATGAATAATTCAGAAAAAAAAAAAATGGACTTTAAATCCAAACGATTTATTTTAGAAAAAAAATAAAAAATAAATTCAGAGCTTCACAGAAGAATGTGGCAGGTGATTTAAACCAAGGTCACGTGGGAGATCTGTTAAATAATTTTTTTTTTTTCGTCTGGGCTGATGCTGCAGAAATAGTGAAAATGCGCGTTAATACGCCATTTGGCATCACATCAAAACAGTTGGCGACATTTCAAAACAACTGAATCTTTTTCTTTTTCCAGCAATTCTCAACTTGTTGAGATACCTTCTTATTAAACCGTGACGGGTTTCCGTAAACTTGAGTGATGTGGATGGAGATGGATATAAAAATGTTGCGGAAAATGATAACGGTAGCTCCTTTACGCACAATTTGAATTTTGTTAAAAAAATGTTTTTCATTTGCTTTGTATCTTATTTTAAGTACACAAAATAATTTCTCAGTTATCATAATACTTTTAATATATAGCTTTTTATACATATATATATATATAAATAAATAACGGTATTTATTATATTTCTTCAATATTAAAGTATTAAATCTTTCAAATAAAAAATTGAATTAATATTGTATTTCAAATTAACCGTTCACCCGCTGTTGCCCGGGCATTTAATATCTATGCATTTTGTTAGATAAGTAAAGGAATAACAAAAGAATCAATGTAGTTTAAAATTAAAGGTACTTACGTATTAACGGTAACTTGGCGACAGACTTGGCGGTTTTTAAGTGTCGCCAATCTTTATTATTTGGAATAAAAATAATTTGAAGCGTTTTGATTTTAAATGAAGTGTTTCATATATATTTTATTATTTGGAACAAAAATTTTAAGTGTAGATTGGCGCCAAATCTGTAGCTGCGGTTGGCGCGTGTGCTCTTTATTGGCGCAACTGTCGCCAAGGTACCGTTAATACGTAAGTACCAAATTAAACTAATTTTAAGGACAGGCATTTAACTTATTATTAATATATGAACAGTATACAGAATACTCTACTGCTAATCTACCTTCTCCCATCCTCAGTAGTCTATCAAATTGTAATAATATAAGCAGAATTGTCAAATTATCTAATTGTAACAATACTACATACCCGCAGTTTAAAGCTGGAAAAAAGATCTTTTACATCATAATTATAATCTATTTATCGAAGAATTATTTATTGAAGAAGGATGAATACATGACACTGGAAGAAAACCTTCCTATCTTACTGACCCCGCAGTTCTGATCTTTCAACTATTTGCTTTTATAAAATCAGCTGATTGATAAAACGGCGATGCCGGCTACAAAAAAAAAAAAAATATTAATAACATTCTTAATTCCAACTTTTTTTAATTTTCATTCATTGAATTAATCTATTCGATAATATATCTTTTCATCTTAAATTTATAACACAGTTTGTTTTTCTTACATTCTATTAAATTCGATTTTTAATAAACAATCCGATTAAAAAATAATTCGAGAGAATTTTTTCCAGATTTCAGAATTTTTTTTCAATTTTTTTTTTTTTTATACTTCAATATTAATTTTGATAAATTTTATTAGAAAAAAATAAGATAATTGCAAAGAAATCGAGAGGAAGTCTCGACTGTAAATTCAAAACACAAATAATGATTAAGATTTATGATTTGACAAATTGTAAGGAAAAAATTATTGTTAATAATTATTAATAAATAAAAAAAAAAAGTTAAGAAGTAAATTAAAACTAAGCTATATAATATATAACATAAATATAATAAAAATAATAATAATTAATTATAATAAATAAATAATAATAAAATCCTCCTTAACTTATTAATTATAATAAGTTAAGGAGAAAATTAATAATAACCGAACATTTGAAAGAAGCAAAAAATATTTAACTAAATAAAATATATTATATACAACAGTATAAAGTTCAAAAATTGAATATTTAAGACAATTAATCTTAATTTAAGCAATTAACTGTAATTAAAGTAATTTTTAAAAAATGTACTTTTAATTACAGAAAAATTCTAGTTCAAGCCAACAGATGGCATCCAATTGCAGAAAAGATTTTGTTTAACTAAAAATCGATAATTGTTTATTTAGAATATGCTTGCAGCCTTTTGGCTAGACAATCGCATTAACTAAGAAGATGAAAAAGAAATAATATTGATTAAGAGAATTGTTAAGTGTTATAGCTTTTAAGTTACACTGGAATAGAATAAGATTTTCTACCTAATTATAATTTATAAGATAACTTGTTAGAAATACTTGTTATATAAAATACTTAAAATATATTATCTGACGTACTTTTAATATTAAATAATTACTTTAAATTGGTGAATATTTTTTATAATTTTAAAATATTAAAAAGACTCAACACTAAAGTGGATTAGTACATTGCGACTCAAATTCTAGATTTTTAAGCTACTATTTTTATAACTAATATAATTTAAAATATCTATTTGACTTCTTTTATAATATCAAGTCACTATACTTAAGTATTGTTAGACTATTGTGATAAATTAAGCGATGTCAAAAAGAGTATAGCATTAATACGTCTTTTCAAGTGGTTAATTATTGCAAAATCATACTTCACATTAAATTTAAATAAAATGTTCAAATTATTAATTAAAGAATCAAACATATAATTGGATTGTAACATTTGAATAAATTCATTGTACAAAATAATTTTTTTCATAATAATAAACCATTTGTACGCTGTACTAAACAAAATATTTTAAATATCGCTAAACTTGTGGTCGTTAATTAATGATATTGGAGAGTCTGTCATTATAATACGATCTGCCGTATTTTGAAGAAGTCACCTATCACAAAAACGTATTCTATGTTAAATTTAAGTAAATATTTTAATACATATATATGCTCGAAATTTTTCCATGACTATTCAGATCTGGTGCATTCGCAATTCAGTTAATTAAAGAGCGTAGCTTAAGTTAACAACTTATTTAATGAATAACCTTTTTAATGATTGCACATAGTTAAATGCTCTTTACGTGCAATAAAAATATTTTAGGTTTAAAGCAGAAACTGCCATCATGTAAATAAATCTAATCATTTAAGTTTCGATAACTTCCACTTAACGCTAATTAGAAGATGATATGCGTTGAAAACTTTAACCGCTTCTCATACGACGCTATATTTTATAGGTATAATTAGATGTTGATATTCATTTTTTTATCATTTTAATGTTTCATTCATCATCTTAATCACGGAAGTAAATGTTATCATCATTTGCATATCTAGTTTTTAAAGTTCTTGTAACCTAGATTAGCACGCGCTTAATCTTTTGCGAAAAGAAGTTTCAAATTTCAGGACTTCGCCGCTCGCGAATTCTATTTATAACTATTATTCATAAGAGTGACTACATAATTGTTAGGATTTTTTAAAAAAAAAATTATTTCAATGATGGGGAAATATTTATTTCTATGACTTAATTAAACATGATTTCGAAAATAATGATTCATTCAATTTAAAATGATTCATTTTTTTTTATTTCATGTAATCTTAGCCATTCTCTTAATTATATGTATATTTCAGATGTAAACTGTATCCTTAACCAGAAAGATATGAAAATGATTTTCTGTACATGGCAGATAAAAAGAAATTCCAGCGCTTATGTTTATGCTTATGCACCACTCTTGGTCCAATGAAAACTTATTAATGGATAAGAATTCAATTCCATTAATGGCGTGCATACAGTGCACAATTTAAAATGTGGATTCAATGGCGATTGTGACTTTATATTGCATAGACAGAAAGAATGCCTTATATGAGTTGGGTTGCATCAATAATTGATAGATATGGTTTTCTATTTCACGATATGCAAATTCATCCAAAAAGCATTGTTCTCCTCCCATCTTTCTCTGGAATATCATTGCCCTACTCCATCTTTCTCAGGGAATACCATTGCCCTGCGCCATCTTTCTGGGGAATATCATTACCCTACCTCGTCTTTCTCGGGATTACCATTGCCTTACTCCATCTTTCTCTGGAATATCATCACCCTCCCCAATTTTCTCGGGAATATCCTTCCCCAACCCTATCTTTATACGGAATATCATTATCCTACTGAATGAATATGGAATATTCCTCCTTTCTAGGGTAGGAATACCATTATTGTTGTTCATTAGTCTTACTCATACCGTGGTCAACAGAATTAGAAAATCCATTAGCCAACTTGAAGAAGCACGAGTGAAAAACTTGAATAATCTCTTGCTTAGTTTCGTTATAATTTCTTTACTTTATAGTTTCTTTATATTTTGATAATTTATTCTTTATACTTTAATTATTTCTTTATTTTATAGTTTCTTTCTTTTGTATCTTTACAGTTGCGTTTCTTCATAAAATGAAAGTTTTTCGTTGTGCATATTACCTCTTTTACTATTAAATATATTTATTTAGAATAAAATGTAAGGATATAAAAAAGAAAAGATAATTGGAGACAAAAAATATAGGATTCTTTTAAACTGAATCCGGCTAAAAGTTGAATGTGAGAAATTTGAATTGTTTGTTAAACTTAAAAATTAATTTTCAATAATTTTTTTTTCTAAATTTTCATCTCACTCTTTGGATTAATCATTTTAATATTGATATCTATTTGTATTTAGTGTAAAAATACAAATATTCAAAGTAGCCAAATTTATGAAAACTTGTTTGGAAACTATGTCTTGTAGATTTAATTGAATATAACTCCATTACTTAAAAGTAAATCATGATCGATACATCGATGAATCACAAATTAAATGTTAAAAAAATGTATATGAAGGTGTAATTCTCTGTATATCACTAGAAAGGTGGACTTCACGTAAAATGCAGTTATATTTAACATAGTAACTTACTTTTATAATGGAAAATTTTTATAAAATTTCGAAATAATCATCACTGTCTTATAAAAAAGAGGTGATTTTTAAAGTTATTCAACAGAAAATCTGATTAAGAGACTCAGATTTTGCGACACATAATACATTTAATAATACCTCGGCAAGAATATATTTTTTGCTGTCAAAAATTAAAAGCAAAGTTCCTGAACATTACAAGTAACAGTTTGTCTTGAATTCTTGAAAAGTCAAATTAAATTTCAATTATCTTAGTACAAAAGAAATACTTCATACATTCATTTCAGTATGCATTAATATAGCAGACAATTTATCCTTCTTTGCATAATTTTTTACATTAATATAACAGACAATTTATCCTTGTTTACATAATGTTTTAAAAAGTAATTTTAAAATTGTTTTGTCTCAGAAATCTAATATGCAATTTCAGCATTTAGGGACACCAAGCCACTAAAAAAAACGGTTAAGGTTTTTATTGGAAATTTTGTTGTCTAAAGAAACAGAATTCTTAGGAACAAAACAATTACAAAGAAAAGAGAACATTCGTGTGCGTGTGTAACTTCGTTCATTGAATTTGAGAAAAAAAAAAAAAATATGTACTTAAAAGAGTAAACAGCTGTCATTTCAGAAAATCTATTTACTCTTTTTTTCAAAAATTTTAAATAATCATATATAAAAGAGAGATTTGATATTAAAATTGCCTTTTTTGGCGGGAAATAAGTACATATTTTCGCATATTTTAAAACATCTGATCAAGAGTAGGAAAAAATAGATTGTCAAAAATTTTCTATGGAAGAAAAAGGAAAAGAAAAAAAAATTGTAGCTATACTTTTTTAACATAACTTGCATTGAAAAAAAATGGTATTGTTTTTATTTATTTTTTTTTTTAAAGCGGTTGTAGATTGTTTTTCACATCCTTTCCGCATTTGCAAAAATTTTAAAGATAAAAAAATGTTTTATGTTTTTCCTTAACGGTTGTAGATTTTTTCACATCCGTTCTGCATCAAGCAAAAATTTTAAAACTAAAAAAAAAAAAACTTTTTTTCCTTAGCGGTTATAGATTTTTGTTACATTTATTCTACATTTTCAAAAATTTTAAAACTCAAAACAATTTTATTTGCCTTAGCGGTTATAATTTTTTTTCACATCCATTCTGCATCTGCAAAAATTTTTAAAACAAACAATTTTTTTTTTCCTTAGCGGTTATAGATTTTTTTCACCATTTTATGCACCTACAAAAATTTTTTGCCTTAGCAGTTGTAGATTTTTT
Organism: Caerostris extrusa; assembly: GCA_021605095.1. Classification (NCBI taxonomy): domain Eukaryota; kingdom Metazoa; phylum Arthropoda; class Arachnida; order Araneae; family Araneidae; genus Caerostris; species Caerostris extrusa. The sequence continues at coordinate 55,242 of BPLR01008303.1, read as the reverse complement.
CACATCCGTTCTGAACTGCAAAATTTTAAAACTAAAAAAAAAAAAAAATTTTCCTAGCGATTCTAGATTTTTCACATCCGTTCTGCATCTGCAAAAATGTTAAAACTAAAAAAAAATTTGCCTTAGCGGTTATAGATTTCTTTTTCACATCCGTTCTGCAAAAATATCAAAACCAAAAAAACATTTTTGCCTTATCTTTATGAATTTCCAATGTGAATTCATTCAGCAAATAAAAAGAAACGATAATTCGCAACCTTCTCTTCCGAACCATTTCATAATAAGAGGAATTATTACCCTTCTAAATCGCTCTCTTTGTCAAACGTTCTTTTCAAAGGCTACCCGCACGATTTCTAATGTTGATATAATGAGGAGAATTATCTTCCATCAAAATCCATTCCCCATCTGCACACATTTTCTTATGGTGTTCTTAAATTTCAGCATCTAAATCTTGACTCACGCTTAGGCCTGTGTGGAAAGCTGCCAGACGACTTTTTTTTTTTTTTTTTTTTCTATTCTATTCTTTTTTTTTTTTTTTTTTTTTTTTTAAGTTCATTTTCCGGCTTCTTTTCTGTATTTGCAATGCCTAGTAAGAGAAGAAGAGTAAAAAAAATGTTCTCGAATTCGGTGCGCATGCGTGCTCATTGAAGTAGGAAAGCACGTGCTACACTTCCATTTTAGTCTGCACACACACAACCAAGCCGGTTGCAAAGTGGAGTGCACGTGGTCTGGCAACAAGCGCGCGCTTTTTATAAAAAAATAAAATAAAATAAAATAAAAATTATTGGCGACATTTCGATATTTTGTTTTCGTTTTTTCTGTTTTTGCTAATAGTATCCAGTGACATATAGAAAAATTATTTATTTTTTTGAATTGTTATTGGAAGAATGGATTAAGTTTATCCATTACAAGGATTTATTTTGAATAAAAAAATCTAACAGGTGAGTTAAATTGTTTACCTTAAAATATTAATTGCATGTCTAATTTTTAAAATTCTTTTTTAAGAAATAATAACGTTTATACAAATTTCTCAGAAAGCTGTAAAATTTTTTAGAAACATACAATCAATCATGTTTTTATCTGATGAATATTGATTTAAAAATTACCTTAATGTTTTCAAGAATTTCTTTAATCTGCATGTTATTGTTATATGTTATTGATAATATTTAAATGTGCATGTTTAAATAAAATGTATTAATCTAGATAATATATTAAATTATGAAAAATGATGAAGAGTCTTACCGAATTATACGCATACAATGAAAGCAATTAGAATTAGAAAGAATAATGTATTTTAATTTTAATGCATGTTACTTTTAAAATTTATGTACTATTTGCACTAATATTATATTGCTCATAATATGCATTGAATTTATAGCAAAATATATTTTTATTTTTGCAAACATATCCGTGAATATTTTAAAATTTCCATGTAAATTACTTTTCATCTTTAATTTTTTCACTTTCTAAATTCTAATGTAATATATGTTTAAATAAAAAAAAATATTCTTCTAAAAATTTTATAAATTACAAAGCATTTTTCAGTTTGAGTAATTATTGCATGCTGTTATTTTATGGCACTATTTGTAATGGTCTTTAATAACTTTACATTTTTAAAGAAACTTAATTGAAATTAATTGTAGTTTCATAATTTAAAATATTTGCTTTCGAAATTTCTTGAATAAGCAATTTGATTTCATTCATTTTTTTATTTATATTTGCTGTGTATTTGAAAGTCATTGGCTAAACAATGTTCCATTGCAAAAAATTTTCTTTTTGCAAAAACAAAAAAAAAAAAAACAATTTTTAATGGTAAGTTACATTATCTCCAGTTTCTAAGCATTGTATAATTACTTTATAATTTTATCACATTCATAGAAAACTGTACTATTCTATCACACAAATTCTAGCAAATTAACTCTTCTTTTCAACTTATGTTGTGAAATAGAAAATAAATTATGGAATGTTACTTCAAAAGTCGTCACGTGAAAAATCTACTTTTCGATTAATTTTCTACACACGTGGTATGAAATGCAAATTAAATAGACACGATTAAGCAAAATGTCCTTGAAAATAAAAGTTCCAAGGTTGAACATTTATCACTCCCAACTCCCCTGACCCAAAACTAGATTATTTAACCTAATGTGGCAGTTAAAAATCGTAATTGAACTGTTCAACCATCACTTAAAAAAAAGAGAACGTACTTTCTACTGCTAGAAGTTGTTAAAAAAAAATTATCATAAAAAAATTAAAACACTCTCATAGTTCAAACCATCTTCGCATTAAAACTTTTTCTTAGTGTGCAATGACGTAGAACGTTAGTTATGGTCGTTTCTGATTTATCTAGACTTGAACTCAAGGTTTTTACTGTTGTCTCTTCATCTTTTTTTTTTTTTTCTTAATTATTTTTTATTATTATTTATTTTATTTTTTTCCAAACTGAAAAATGGTTCATTGGAGTCGATCCAATTGCTGCAGAAAGAGAAAGTATAAGGAAGAGCGAGTTGAGTTGAGTTGTTGCGGTCATTATCGCATCTTTTCATATGCGCAGACGATTTCCTTTGTTTGCGAATAAACAAGAGAAGAAAAAAGAACGGAATATTAAGGTGTTCTATTCCGATTAACTTCCGTATTTTTTTTTTCCATGTTTTGGTTTTACCTATCAGTGCTATTTTAAGGTTTGCCTTCTTTTCTTCTTCTAGTGGGATTGAGAATTTAGGGGTTTTTATTTATGTCATTGTTTATGCGTTTGTGCTTTTTTTTTTCTTTTTCGTGAGGTAAACAAAAATAGAATTAACATTTTTAACTCTGGCAACTAAAATAGCAACGACTGACACACATTTGTAGAATTCTACGAACTCGGGAGCAAGGAGTCGGGAGAATAAAAATCCGACAACTCGACTCTTTTATATGAATTATAGAATTTTTTTTTTTCCAAAATTCTAAAGATGAATGTTAAATGTTAAACATGAATTCATTTGGAACCTTCAATAATACAACCACTAGCAAAGAATTACTACTTTAGCAGCTTACCAAGTGTAACGAGATTTACTCAGCACTGAGGCTTATGAAAGATTATCTTGGATCTACAATAAAAAAAAAAAAGATCTTATAGAAGCTATTCTGTTATTAAAAACAAAAAGAGAATAAATGTATTACAAAAACAACATGTCTGTGATTAAAACGCGCAATATTCCCTTCTTGTCTTAAGCTTTTTTTATAATACATTTGTACCAGTTAATTTAGCATTGTAATTTTTTATCTGCTGGATCAAATTTTAACACGCAGACACAAATTAAATTAAATTCTAATACAAGGACAGTTATTTGATGCAAGTAGTTGTATACATTTGATTTTATCCCTTATCTAATGAGTTTATGATTTCCTTCTGTCTCGTCAGCAACTTCTGTCTGTCTGAATCACAGTACATTATGCATTTCCTGAATTAGAAAATTCATGCAAAATAAAGCATATATCAATAAAGTACACCTATAAGCCAATAAACAGTGAATTTAATTATAAAGTAGTTTTGGTTACTAATCAGAAGAAAATGGCAATTTCTAACGGTAAGCTTTCATTATTTAGTTAATTGCATTTTACAGGGTATCTAGTAGTGCCATATTTAATTAATGCATGCCAAGGATCTTTTTCGTAATAATGAAATTGTTTTGTAATAATTTACAAGAAAATTAATTTACAGTGTAAAATTTATTTGAAGTAATGCCTGTAAATCAAAATGGCTCGTGGATAGTGCTCCAAGTGTCAAATAGTGAATTTAAAAGTTATGATATATCGAGAATTTAAAATACTATTTTATTTTATGAATATTTTATTGTATCAATACTGCTAATAATTTGAAAAGCAGTTTTTTAACCGTTTTGTTTCATACGCACCATTTTCTATAAAAAGGAGGCCACGAATCCTTTTTTTCAGAATAATAATTTAATTGCTCAAAATAAAATTGAAGTAAGTTAGTTCTATTAAAATATATTATATAATTATATATTATATTAAGATTCAGTTATAATATACGTTTTTCCTTGGGGTTATAAATAATAATAATGTACATTATAAAGTAGAGGATAATTCAGATTTCATTTTAATAATGATGCAAATATTATTATTATAGAAAACAATATTTTTTTCTTTTGGTAATACGCACACAACCAACACTGTTATAATTTATTGCTTGTATGTATTATCTTGTTATTATAAATAATAATAAGATATAGTATGAAATAAAGGATAATTCAAACTTTATTTTAATAATAAAGCGAATACTATTGTGATAGAAATCAATGTTTTTTTTTTTTATTGGTAATACATACACAACCAACACTGTTGCAATTTATTTCATACATTCGTGTGATAAAATCTAGATTAAAAAGTAACTGATAATAAAAATAATGATTTCTTTCTAATTCAACCACCTTTTGGTTGACATATCATAAATTAGAGATTTTAAGGATTTATTTTTATTTCCGCTATTTATTTATTTTTTTATTTAGAGATTTCAAGGATTTAATATATTTTTTTTTTTTTTTTGATAAATTGTCTTGAAAAATAATGCTTTATGCTTTTCCAAAACTTCTCGTCGTTTTGTCAAGAACATCTTATTAAAATTGTATTCATTTTTAAAAAATTCTTAATAGAAAGCATGTCGATATTAATTGATGAACTATTATTATGAAATTTTAAAAATATTTCACACATTTTTAATGCAATGCCATTTTTGTAAGAAAAAACCCGGCGTTATTTAATAAACAGCTTTTTGGAGAAGAAGTATCTATCTTGCTATAAATTTTATTCAATATACTTAATCTTGAAATGCTTTTCAGGAACTTGGAGGAGAATTTTCATGGTGAAACTAATAAAAAAAAAACCAATAATTCCAGTGCATTAGAATTTAATATTGCCGTTTCGTCGTTAATCGAAGAAGAAAATATGTCTTAAGCTATAATTGAAGAAATTATTGATTTCGTTCTATTGGTAGCTTAAAAGAATTCTCAAAGTTAGGGAATGTAATTTCAATGGGCGATTTTAAAGTAGGAAATATTAGAGCTATAAAATCGGAATTGATCTACAATATTATCTTCAGAACTATTTGTCTTTGATTTTATTAAAGTAAAAGTAAATTTTTCTTCACTAAAATAGATAAAAGCAAGTGAAAATTGATTTTGTTTTTAATATAAAGATAGACAAAAAATCGAAAATGAAATTTATATTTGTAAAAGCATTATTTTTAATAATCAGAAGTTTTACTTATTAATTAGCATGCTTATAAAGTATGGATGGACGTAACATTTAATACTTTTATCTTAAACAATCAATATTGGTTCTCTTTCATTCAGTAGGACTTAAGGTAAATCTCGTAATAAATCTAAGTAGTATGATTTATGATAAGAATTAGATATAATATTTAATTTGAGCCGGTTCTAAATCTTTTAAATTTGTCTACACCACTTAAAAAAAGTTGCCTTTTTTATCGATTCTCAGTCTGATATTTTGGCTGTTGCTTCACATACAATTAAGTGATTCTACCAAGTGGAGGAAGTAAGATGATTTTTATTCAAGAAATTTCTACTGGTTGGAAAATTGTTCTTCAGGGGATTCCTAGCCACTGCAATATTCCAGGAAATGAAAAAGTTGACATTCTTGCAAAAATGTAAACAACTTCCAACAGACACATTTTACTCTGTCCTACTAGCAAATCTGGTGTAATAACCCTCCCCATGTATCTTCCTCGCTCGGTTTTTACTGCAAATTTTAGGCTTTTGACTGGACATGACTTTTACAATATTCGGTTACCTTTGCCGTATCGGCGTGGCCAATATTCCTGACTGTGTCCTGTGTTCTTCAGGCACTTTTATGGATTTTACACAATTGACAAGCTGCCCTGTGCTCTCTTTTATGAACTTTTATGCTATTTTATGAACTTTTATGCTTTTTTATTTCTTCCGCTTTGTTTTTGTTTTTCCCCTGAAGGATGCATAGACCACGGTTCGTTTGTTATTCTAAAACATATATCTCATAATATATCCATTTTAATTTTAAAATATATGAGATATTTTGTGAAAGATTTTAGAACTTTTATAACAAGGCTGGTTTTTAGTGTGCTGTTATAGGGCTCATGACCGATATGGTATGTAGTATTGCTGTCTGATGGCCACTTCTGATGGATGGTCTGATGACGCTCTAGCCTTTTGTACCACAGACTTTTCAGGTTCAAATCCTTGCCGTGGCATGGATGTTTGTGGGAGGTTCGAAATCCAAGTTAAACTGTAAGTCCCGGTCTAATTAGCTAATTACAAAATGACTGTAGGGCGACGAACGAAACCACTCTGTAATGCTAAAAGATAGTTTCATACAATAAAATCAAATTTCATTTGCTGAAAATTTTAGCTTCATGGTCTTCCCATTTTAAAGTTTTGTGTGTATGGGATTATTGTCTTTACTTGTTTTCAAATTAGTAAAAAACATATTTGTTTTCCTATAGGTATAAGACGACAATGGAACATAACCTTTTTCGGAAAGGGGATTGCAATTGAGCCAGAGTTTTCGAGAGTATTACTACGTATTCTAATTATCATACACAACAGGTTTCCTCATTACATGTGTCATGTTTTCAAATGCATGGTTATGCTTTAAAAATTTATGGGCGATAAATATGGTCGAAAAACTGGATAGGCTGGCCTTGAGTTTGTCCATAATCGGCAATGTTTGTAATTGGGAAAGAAAAATGAATACGTTATTGTTTTTATTTCTTCCGCTTTGTTTTTTTTTTCTCCCTAGAAGGATGCATAGACCACGGTTTGTCATTGTTATTCTAGAAACATATATCTCATAATATATCCATTTTAATTTTAAAATATATGAGTATATTTTTGTGAAAGATTTTCAGATTTTGATAAAAGATTAAAACACATAACGTGATCCAATATTAGTTTAACACCAAAAGTGGACATTTAAATATTAGAAATGGGACTTGATGGCTGAGTGGCTAGCGTTCACAGCTCTCGGTACCACAGGTTTAGGGTTCTCAGCCCGGTGGTACCATGGATGTTTGTAGTTGTTCGGAATCCACTTTAAATAGTAGGTCCCGGTCTAATAGGGATCGTACAGCGTTTTGGGAGTAGTGTTACTCGGGTTCGTAGCATATCTTCAAGCTACACGTACCCCTAGGTAGTGCTAAATGAGAAACAGCAGTGCAGCCCTTGCTCGTGGCATAAAGTTGTTGGCATTGTCTGCTGCCAGCTGCATTAGAAAAGAATATTCGAAATTTTATTCAATATTTCTACTTTAATACAGGCTAAAAACCAGAAGCTTTTCCAATGACGTGCTAACTTAAATGTTGGATACGCGTCTATTTTACTCTTTTATTTATAGTATATTAAATGCTAAAAGCCTGTTTCATTTTAAAATTGTGTACAACAAAGCATTTGTGGTTGTTGCTAGATAATATTAATATTGAAATGAGCCATCCTGTTTAGATAAACATATTTTTGTTAATTAGCATTTTAGGCATGAAATAATAAGACAATATTATTTCATGTATAAGTATTACTACATGATAAGTATTACTACAATATCAAACGAATACTATAACACTTATTAAATTAAATTACTGTTAAATTACTTCGCAAATTTCTTTACTTTTTTAATATATTAATTGATGTATTTTAATTATAAAACTATTATATTACTATTATATTTTTATGAAATAATAACAATAATCTTTTAGTTTTTAGTATATGTATTATTTATAAAGAAATCGTTTTAAAGCAGAAATAATTATCATATGTGAAAAATACAATTTAATTTTAGTGTTGAGGAATTTATTATCAAAGAGTTTTACAACACTTTTCAGTAGTAATAATTTTAATTAATAATCATAAACATATATAGTAGCAAACCAATTAAAGAAAGCTATAATGATTATAAACGATACATTATTTTTTTCGAGTAACATTTTCTGATTGACGGAGCAATGTTGAATAATTCCACAGTATTGGAAAAAATAAATAGATTTTAATATAATGCCCCCCCAAAAAAAAAAATCTCCTTGCATCTCTATATATTATACTAGTGCCAATCGTGCAACAATATTGCAACCCTTGGTTAAATTACAGGAAGTACTTGAGGCCCGCGTCTTTCATAACACCGTGTATCTCTGTCCTAGTGTAATATTTAGGGATGCAGCGAGATTTTTTTTTGGAAGAGGGGGTATTATATTAAAAATCAACTATTTTTCCCAATACGGTGGAATGGAATTATTCAACAATACATCGTTTGTTAAATAATTCCATTCGAAAATTCTTATTGTCGAAAAAAAAATAATAATATATCGTTTATAATCATTATAGCTTTTTTAATCACTTCAGGTTTTGCTACTATATAAGTTTATGTTTATTAATTAAAATTATTCCAACTGAAAAAACATTGTAAAGCTCTTTTAATATTAAATTCATCAACATTAAAAATAAATTGTTTGTTCGCCGATGATGATATTTTATTCTGCGGTAATAAGATTGCTTTACAAATAATATAAAATTAGATTATTATTTAAAAAATAGCACCTCAAAATTTTTCAAAGAAGATTTGATAAAATTACTTAAGACGTACCAGCTACTTGCATATTCTATGAGAATTTAATCGCAAATTATTAAACTTTCTAAGCCTATTGACATCAATTTTTTTTTATATTTGTTGATTTCTAATTGTTTTCGTTTGCTAAATTGCTGTTTATAAAATAATTTAAAAATAATAAAGCAAAAATTAGATTAGGTGGTTATATATTTTTTAATTCTGATACGATAATTTTATTAATTCTACAATTTGGAAGTGATAAGCAACAATATAAATTAAAAATTTTTAAATCAATCAAAATTTAAATAATTTAATGATAATATCAAATTATTATAAATTTCAAAATGTCGTTTTCCATACATGTTTTTTTCCCATTTTACTATCAATAAAGCTTTTTTTTATCGTTTTTTTTCCAAACAAAAATATAGTAGTTTAAAGTGAAATTGCCTTGTATATATCGAAAGGAAATATATTTAAAATAAATCTTAAAACTTTCTTAGAAATTTGTCAAAATACTAATAAAAAAACAGGAAAATATTTATTTATTGCTTTCTTTAATTTATTTATTTAAGGAATTTTAAGATGGTTTATATCAGCATTCAATTTTGAACTTAGGAATAAGAAAATCCAGAAAGGATGAAAACTAAACAAATTTTTATCATAAAGCAAAAATGTACTTTAAAAAATATAAACTTTTAAAAAGAATGTAATTTTTAAAATGATATAAATAAAAAATAATGCCTTCATATGTGTTCATGTTAAATATTTTTATTTGTATTATATAGATTTACAAATATTTTATTACAAATATTACATAAAGTTTCTTTATTTCTATTTTAGGAAAATTTATGATTATGCACTAATAAAAATTTAAATAGACGTTTAGAAGTGTATTCAGAATGCTCAAATTTTTTGTATAAAATTATTATTAGTATATAAATAAGCCTTTTAATTCTTATCATAATTATTTTAGAACTCGAAGAGTACTTGTTTAAAAAATTTATTCACTGGAGGAATTCACTTGAAGGAATTCTTGTCGCTTATTTATTAAAAAGTCGATATTTCCCTCTCATTCTGATTGTCAACAACAGTAAGAGTACTTGAAATGAAATTATAGAAGATTGCATAGTTCCAATTATATACGAAAAAAGGAATATTTTAGTAGTTTTTCTTCTTTTATCGCTGAAAAATATCGCTGTTTATTGGTAATATTAGAGACAAAAATAATAATTTTTTATGATAAAACACGACGATATTATTGAAAATTTTTAAAAGAAGATAAGGGCTTTTTCAGAATTATGAATTATTTAGTGTCATTATCATTTAACAATTGTAGAGCACTAGAATCAATGTCATTTATCTATCCTTTTTTTAGAAAAATACGAACTAAATATGCTAGAAAAAAATATGTCCATTACCATAACTGTATCAGATCTATGATGTCAAATAAGAATATAAATTATTTCATAATTATTATTTAAATGATTTTAGGTAAATTAGTTAGGAAAAAAAGATGGAGGTTCATAGATTTTCTATTCATTGAATTAGAAATTCTTGAAAATGAAATACACCTAAATATCTGTTGCATTTTCATAATGGTGGTTGTCGATAAATTGCATTACCCAGTAAAGTGAGCGTCATAAAGCAACTTCTAGATGAATAATAATGATTTGTTGAACCACCTGCATCATATCATGCAAGTTAGTATAGATTTATTTGCTTTATTTCTTGCTTTTTTATTCAGCTGTAGAGGCTACACGATAAAAAATAACCTCATATTATGATTCCTGTAGTTTATGTTTAATAAAAAAGCTGCAACTTTATCATAAATTTATATTTGTTTATTAATTAGAGGAATCATCAGAACATTATTAATATCAAAGTATATAAATTAATATAACCTTTTTACTAGCATACTGAAAGTTTTGTTCACCATTGCTGCAGAAAAGGTTTTTAAACAAGAAAAATGAGAAAAAAATAGTGTATTAGCAAGTGTCAATTTAAAAAATGTTATTTGAAGTATGAAATTTACAAATTATTACGATTATTTCATAATTTTAAATATTTATCTAAAAAAATTAGTTTTAACTATTATGAACTGTTCCATTTTTTAGACATCTATTTACACTGTAATGTGGACTTTGCAATACTTAACATAGAATTAAGATTATTTGATTTCAGGAGCCTCCTTTTAAATTACTTTTAAAGAAGTCTTTTTATTTCTTAACACTATATAATAAGCCTTTTAATTTTTACAAATCAGTGTAGATTTATTTTCAGTATTACTTTTATTTGAAAGCTAAACGAATCTTCTTAATAATTTATTTTAATTTCTTTTTTTTTAACTTTTAAAAAAATACCTTTAATATTTAAATAGCAGGTATTTAACTCCAAATACCTGTATAATATCAAAATTATAATAGCAGGTATTTAACTCCGATTCCCTGTATAATATCAAAATAACGATAGCAAGTATTTAACTCATCCTTGTATAATATCACAATAACAATAGCAAATATTTACAGTGCAACTCCAAATCTCTGTATAATATCGCAATAGCAACTATTTTACTCCAAAACTCTGTATAATATCGCAATAGCAAGTATTTAACTTCAAATCCGTATATAATATCACAATAACATTAGCAAGTATCTAACGTCAAATTCCTCTATAATATCACAATAACATTAGCAAGTATCTAACGCCAAATCCCTCTATAATGTCACAATAACAATAGTAGGTATCTAACTCCAAATACCTGCATAATATCAAAATAACAATAACAAATATATATCTCCAAATCACTATATAATAATATCAAAATAAAAATAGCAGGTATTTAAGTCAAAATTTCTGTATAATATCACAATAACAATAACAGGTATTCCAGTCCAAATTCTTATTAAAATCATATATATATATATATATATATAACATTTGTTTTAATTCTCGTAATGCTTAAAAAAACAAAAATTACTGTTTAAAAATATAAAAATAAAGCTTAAAATGAGCGAGGACTTATTGGTGATAATAGTGCTGTTTGAACAATGGGTGTCTTTAAAGTTCAAGGTCTCTTTCTAAGGTTTTTGACGTTATTTGTTTCCCATATGTTTCATCATGACCATGAGCAACTGCACTCTTATACCCTTACCATTTAAACGTAAGTTACAGTTTCGGCCATAAATTTACTACTTTCGCATTCACAGAAATTCTCCATTCAGAAATTTCAATTGGAATTTTTGACGTCACATTACATGATCGTGTATTGCTGTTTGAAAATTGCTAGTGACTCATTAGGATGTGAAACAGTTTTTAGTTATGAATTGCAGCCATTGTAAAGGAAATTTAGTAAAGATGCAAGATTTTATTGCATTTATGTTTTGATGTTTCTATATTTGCATATAGAGATTTTTGTGTACGTTTATAGCATATTTAAAAATATACAAGAATGGGATACTTATAATGATTATATGATGATAATAAATGATAAAATCTTATTATTGTCAATAATTGAATGTAACAATTATGTGAGTAAATTAATATGTCGATATTGCTTAATCAGTAAAACTTATAAACATGTGCAAAGTATGCCATTGACAAAGCAGGCTACTTAAATTGCCTATCGAGTCTTTAATAAAAAATTAACTTATTCATTTATCTTATTTCGTTCATACACCTTCCAGTACTGTATCTTTCTCTGCGCAACTATTTTCTTTCTATTTTTTGTATAATGTATATAATCATTTACTGTTCAAATATCATGTATATTCAAGAATATTATTACTCATTCAAAATTATTTAGCATTCATATTAATTATTCTTATCGTATTTCAAACTTTTCTATGAAGTTCTTTTTATTTACTGCCACAATTTCTCAAAATCTTATTTCGTAGCCTTTTATTAGTTATTCTATTAATAAGTGAAAAGGAATACACCTTGTTATTACTTTTTTTGTGTATCGGTATATGCATAAACGTATGTAAATATCGAATGAACCATAAATTGGTAAACTATAAAAACGCGTAAAGGGAAACCATAAGTGGGAAGGTATTGTCTTTCTGGAAAGATTGTCAAGGATAATTTCCCAACATTTGCTTGTCGTATGAAAGTAAAATCGCCACCAAGCTTCAGCCTAACTAACTATGTCGTGCACACTCTGTCACAATCGCCATCGAGTTTCATTGTTTCTGAAACCAACAGTAACTTCAAGAAATTCAAATATGAGGCCACTTGTGCACGCTACAGATGGGTCCTCCTCCACATTCCCAGTAGGAATGTTGATTCAATTAACATCAAAATTCTTTTAAGTAATCCTTGAAAATCTATATCTTGCTTCCCATGAAAAGAAATAATTCAATATTAGTATACGTTTTCTTATTTTAGAGTCTAATAGTGGAGTTTTTAATCTATCAGAAAGCTGAATTCGTGGCCGTATGTAACTCGAGGCCGTTCGCATCAAGCATGCATGGAGATGCGAGTTCGAATCAGCTGACGTCCGTTGCAGTCACTGCAGTCAGAAGCGAGAAACACCAAAGGCAATTGTTTAATCTCAAAATAAAATTAATAAATCGACAGAAAATTTGCCTTGTGAGAGTTTTCTCGATTTCTAGCATACAATATACAAATAACGGCTATTTACTCTTACAAATATTCCTGGAAGGCAACACTCTCTCTCTATTATCCATCGGTGGGCTGTCGTAGTATACAAAAATAGAACCAATATATCACAAAAATAGTTAGAAATACACTCATGTCCATAAATTAAGGATAATTCAGAATCACACAGAAATTGAACTCTAAAATAAAAATTTCACCTGTAGAATTATCACACACATCTTGAAGAAGAATATGCAAATTGCAAGAAACCACCAGATGGCGCGGATAGTACGTCACAATGACGAGAGTGTAAGAGAGGGGTATATAAGGAATGGTGGCAAAGAAGTAAAATTGTTCACAAGCGCTTTAAAAAGCCTTCCAGTGCAATAACCGCATAGTTATGGCACAAAGGAAGCATTTGGATGATTTTTTACGTGGTAGAATTATCGGAAGGCTGGAATGTGGACGTACCCAGCTGGAAATATCCGAGGAACTTGGAATCGCCCAGAGTGTCATCTCCAGGCTTTGGCAACGATTCCAAGATGATGGTAATGTGAGTAGATGTTACAGCAGAGGTCGCCCAAGAGTTACAACGCCGAATGAGGACCGGTATTTAGCAGTTACTGCCAAAGGAAACAGACGGAGCACAGCATCAGACCTGTCTCGTCAGCTACCGGTACGACAGTTTCAAGGCAGACTGTGTACAGACGCTTAGGGCACATTGGTCTATATGCTCGTAGGCCTGTCAGATGTGTTCCACTTACCGCAACTCACTGTCGCCTGCGATTAACCTGGAGTAGAGAGCATGCATTGTGGACACTGTGGTCTTGTGTGATGTTTTCCGACTAGTCCAGGTTTAGTTTGCAGTCTGATTCTCGCCGGACTTTCATATGGAGAGCTCCAGGCACCCGTTACCACCAAGAGAACACCATTGAACGACACCGTTACGGTGGTGCAGGATGGTTCGTTTGGGGAGGAATTATTCTTGGTTCCAGAACTGACCTGCGTGTTCAGAGTGTAACGATGACAGGCCACATCTATCGGAATGTGATTCTGGAACAACTTGTACGTTTGTTTCGCGCCATGGGTGCTGAATTTCTGTTTATGGATGACAACGCCCGTCCTCACAGTGCAAACATTGTTAACGCATGCCTTCAATTGGAGGATATCTCCCGTATGGATTGGCCAGCATACTCACCGGACTTGAATCCAATAGAGCATGTGTGGGATATGCTTGGCCGGCGAATTGAAGCCCGTCAACCCCCTCCCACCTGTCAACTGGAACTTCGGAGGGCATTGCTTGATGAGTGGTGCAATATTCCCCAAGATCAGATTGATAATTTGATACTCAGCATGCCTAGGCGTTGTAAGGCCTGTATTGCATCGTCCGGGAGACATACTCCATATTAACCATCATACTAACCATGTTATACTGTTTTTTGTAAATAGGTTCTTTTTTGAAATTTGCTCCAGGGAGTAAAAATCGCAATTTTTATTAATTATGTTAAACATATAGCATCCTTTTTTGCTCTTTACCTTTTTGTTTAATAAATAGACTTTACAAATAAGTCAAATTTGTTTTGCTTCTGTCTCTTTCTTTGCCTGAACTTCATTATCCTTAATTTATGGACATGAGTGTAAATAATGGTTGAAAATTTTTTTAACTTTTGAAGACGTCCAATATTTGTAATTCGCCTATTTATTAAAAGTAGACATCGAAAGATATTTTAGCCTTCACAGTGAGTTGATTTAATGGTTTGTGGTTAGATTTCCCATTTTAAAAACTGAAATTATAATTTTAGATTTAATGATGATAATTCACTTGCAGCAGCTTTATTGCAAATGGCTAATGAAACGCTAACATTACACTCCATCGACTTTTGAAGAACTTAATTAACACATTACATTTGTTCATCAAGAGCTTGGTGACATTGATAACTAAATCTTGTGAGATTGTTGCTTTCTAATCTAGCACCAAAAATACAATATTAAAATAGTGCCAGTAGCAAAAGTTTTGTTTTCTCTTTAACTTTGAATCTGAGTACTGTCGGATAGATCAAAGTGAAACAAAAGTCGGTTGACGTCAAAGCGGTAATGCACATAACAAATAGGTTTCTGGATTAGTGGTATTATATAGCTATTTAGAATACAAAGAAAGATAAAAAGTTCACTATACTTTTATGTCTGTTATTATTGGCGTTTACTCTTCTAAGTGACGTTTGGATTTCACCCAAGACATTTTCAGTTAGAATTTCTTTCTTTCTTTCTTTTTTTTTTTTTTTTTTTTTTTGCCTCTCGTGAGATGTGAGAGTTCCGTAAACGGGAAGCAGATGAGGAATGCAGGCCGGCTGAAGCCTGTCTTGGTGCACAGAGGACCAATTTAACTCTCTGTACAACAGCTGACAACACAGACGATATACATCACGAAAAACACTCATTTGTTTCATCAAGTGTTATTTTTTTCCTCTTGCTTTTTCCATGATCCAGCTGAATAAATTTTAAGACCCTGTTAAAGTGATTGTTGGTATTGTATAAATATTTATGATAACATTCCTGACACCTGTATTGATTTTTTTTTTTTTTTTTTTGTGCATATAAAATAATGAATCTTTTGTGCTGAAGAATGAGTCATGAAACAACAACCATGAAATGAGAGGTTTAAAAGAAAAAATAATTTAGTTTCGATGTTGTAGAATTAATTTTACATAATGTACTTTATTCTTAGAATAAATGAACCATAAACTTTTCTTGAGCAACTTTTTTAATTAGAAATGTTAAGGTTATTTCCTCATTTGAAGAGATTGAGCTGTTCATTACTGATGTACGTTCTTGATATGTTGGTAGAAGATAAAATATAGATTTCATTTTCTATTGTTCGAGCGTTGTTGTTGTTGTTGTTTCCCCTGAAGAGTACAAAGGGAATCAAATATATTGGTGCTTCGGAATAATATTGGCTATGTTGATTGCCAGCTGGAAGTATAAATCCTCTTCAGACGGGAAGGTCCAGACAATGCATGGCGGCAATCAAAGACATCTGGGCAATCAAAGACACGATGAGGGAGTAACCTCGACATCAGGGCAGTTGCCACATTTTTGATATTTTTAACGCCATCAGCAGAAATTTTCATATTTTTGTGGTGCTTTATCCTCAATCTTGTGAGAGAGTAGGTGTTTTTCTGTCGACATTCAGTTCTGTAATTTTGTATTTAGTTTTGATCTTAGAAGGAATTGTAAGATTAGATTTTGCGAAGGCATTTTCATCTACAAGGTAAGTAGGAATGACAGTCTGATCCAGACTTCTGACATTTTTAATCTGCAATTTTATTAAATTTCAAATTCACTTAATCAATAGTTGTTATTTTATTGCATAAAGGTTAGTTTGGGCCAAGTTACGTCCAAAAACAAGACAATAGATATATAAATAGATAGTATAATAGATACAAAAAAGCATACTGTATGCAAAAATGACGCATTCAAATGATGCATATTGAATGTTTTTCAATATGCGCCATTTTTTAGTGTTTTTAATGAGATTTTTGCAATTTTTCGATTAATAAATTATTAATATTTTTATTATTATTGTTTAGATTTTAAAGTGTTTTTTTAACTTATCTGTTATTTTTAAGTACCTCCCATTAATGGCTTTTCCACAGATTTAAAACAGTGAATGTGTGAATGAAGAACATTACCTCCTCTTTCGAACGCATATTCACTAATTAAATATAAGCAAGAGCATTGTTTTTCTATTCAATCCCAATAAAATAGTTGCTATATCAATATTAACTTTCAAAATTCTACAAATAGGTGTTTCTAATCTCAAAAACATCTAAACAATACCATTGCTTTTCTATTCAATCCCAATAAAATAGTTGCTACATCAATTCTATTAATTTTCAAAATTCTACAAATAGGTGTTTCTAATCTCCAAAACGAGATCTAAACAAGAACATTGTTTTTCTATTCAACCCCAGTGAGATATTTGCTATATCAATTCTATTAATTTTCAAAATTCTACAAATAGGTGTTTCTAATCTCCAAAACGAGATCTAAACAAGAACATTGTTTTTCTATTCAACCCCAATGAGATATTTGCTATATCAATTCTATTAATTTTCAAAATTCTACAAATAGGTGTTTCTAATCACCAAAACGAGATCTAAACAAGAACATTGTTTTTCTATTCAACCCCAATGAGATATTTGCTATATCAATTCTATTAATTTTCAAAATTCTACAAATAGGTGTTTCTAATCTCCAAAACGAGATCTAAACAAGAACATTGTTTTTCTATTCAACCCCAATGAGATATTTGCTATATCAATTCTATTAATTCTACAAATGAGTGTTTCTAATTTCAAAAAACGAGATCTAAACAATATCAGTGCTTTTCTATTCAATCACAATAAAATACTTGCTATATCAATTCTTTTAATTTTCAAAATTCTACAAATGGGTGTTTCTAATCTGAAAAAAAAACGAGTCCCACCAAAGGCGATGACTCACCGAATGACTCACAATCTTTGGCCATTGTGTTTCCATCATGTGGGACAACGACAAAAACGACGCTTGTCAAGATAGCAAACACAAGATCGAATATCTGGAAGGGAACGCCTTTTTTCCCACATCGATTAAAGCTCATCAATTCTCATCCACCGAGACGTACCCTCCCTTAAAATATACACGAGGGGATGTGAAATGGTCACCGAGGGGGCCCCTTTTAGGGTGCAGAAAAGGGTGTGCACGTGTTGCGAGTAAGTTTGCATGTGACATACGACAGCTAGGATGACTCTTCCGTGATGTTTTCTTAGTAGTATGGAGGAAAATAATTGTTATTGCACCTTTCCCTACCCCGTGTTTTTATTAGCACATAAATAGACTTCCATTAATTTTGTGCCACAATTATTACGAAAGTTAGGAGCTCCTATATAACCATGTTCCAGATCTGAAGTAATTTAAGAATATGCATGACTGTTCATGTGTTTTTTAATTAATAATAAAAATTAATTGCTGTTTAATTTTTAAAACTTACTCAAATTAATTTTTATGTTAGCTACAAAAATGGTTTGTTGCAATTTCATTTTTATGTACAAAAATATTGTATCTATAGAAAAACTAAATAAAGCAAGACACATAATCTGAATTAGAAAGTTACGGAATATACTTCCTTCTTACGCGATATGATATTTATCATAATAAGGTGAATATTATCTTACGAAGCTTAATGTTACAAAAAACATTTTGTCATTACACTTTCAGCGTAATTTTCATGAATAAGCCAAATTTTGAGATCATATTAATAGAGACAGCAATTCTGTACTCCAACGTTGTCCCCAAAACAATGTGCATGTGTGTATGTGGGGGTAAAAACTTTTAAGGATAGTTGCGCCATATTTTACAGCACACGAGACCCACTGATGTAACAGCGAGCTTTCAAAACGGAGGAGACTCAATGGCGATTTAAATATCCGTTTAAGCAGGTCAGGTTGCTTGGTCCGAGTTTTCTACTATACAACATTTATTATAGTAAGATTTATTATGCACGCCAGCTTGATGACAAAAGGAGGATAGTGGCTTTTGTAAAAACTTGTAAAGATACTAGCTTCATATTTGATAGCACATGAGGCCCACCGATATATGGAAAAAATTCAATAGTTTGCTTTCAGAAGCGAGAAGACTCGATGGCTATTCATATAGTCCATTTAAGCGACTTGTGACGAAGCTCAGGTTGCTGGGTCTGATTTTTCTGGGGGTTTCTTATACGACACTTATTGTAGCAAGATTTGTGTAGGGCTAGACAATACATTCCTGGGTGGTTCCAATTGCAACTGCATTGCATTTGTTTGTATGGGAGAAAACTTGGAAAACTCCAATCACTCAAGGTTAATCGTCATTATCGACATAAAGTCTTGTAGTTTTCAAAGCAGTGTTTTTAACGCATAGGGTAAGAGGTATGTAAGTAACTTACGAGAGTAACGCATAATTAAGAATTCTATTGCGCACAATACAATAGCACCATAAAGGGCGTATATTTTAAGTTTTAAATGATTTAGAGACATGTAAATGATTCTGCAAATAATTAACGAGTAAACGCCCTGTTAACTTTGCAGTGATCGAAAAATATGCGTTTCTTAAGATAAAAGTTTCATATTCAAGGCCAGGAAAATTTTTGTCTATTAAAGATGTGTACTTTAAAAATTTTTTTGAAAGGTAAAAGTAACCGTGGGGGAACTGTTTGAGAATTCCAGTTGGTCATCCGCAATCTCGTGTAACAGTATTTCGCAAAACTGCAACATCTCGTGCGATCTCAATCACATTCAAGGTGATTGTATTCTCGTAGGAAACAGCTTGTGTTCCTCCGCATGTTTATTCATTACAACAACGGACGTGTCGCCACGCTCTGTTGCATTATTTTAATAACATTTGCACACCATTATGTAACTCATTATGTTTGTAATCCGGAAGGAAAAGAAATGCACATGAAAAAAAAAAAACTTTTTTTGTGGGTAGCATGTAGAGACCACGAAAATTTTATTTGATAGTTCAGCTAAATTCATACGAACTGTATTCATATTATCACAAATATCAAAACTAATATATATTTTCTATACATCATTGGACCTCGTGTGCTGTCAAATATAAGGCAACTATCCTTACAAGTTTTTACGAAAGGCAATATCCTTCTTTTGTCACCGATAATAAATCTTGCTGTGATGAATGTCGTATAAGAGAAAATCCACAAAACTCCGACCAAGCAGCCTGATCGTCGTTACAAGTCGCTTAAACGCACTGTATAAATTGCCATCGAGTTTTCTCGCTTCTTTTTTTTTTTTAATTATTTGCGTCGAGGACTGAGTCGTATTGACTATGTCCCAACACAAACTAACTTGAAGTATGCATATTGTCAGGGCTGCACCGTTACTCATTTAGCACTACCCAGGGGGCGCGCGTAGCTTGAAAATATGCTACGGACGCGAGTAACAGTAACCCCACAACGCTCTACGATCCTATTAGACAGGGACCTACCCGTTTAAAGTGAATTCCGAACCACTAACAAGCATCCATGCAACCGCCAGAATTCGAACCTGAAGCCTGTGGTACCACAGAGGCAGAGCTCTAGTCACTCTGCCATCTCTTCTCGCTTCTGATAGCAACTAATGTAATTTTGCTAATATTTTAATAATTATCGATTGTAAAATTATTACTTATATAAGAGAAATGTCGAGTGTCGAACTCGAATAAGAAAGTCGATAACAGTAAACCCAGAAACCTCTGACCAAGCAACCTGTTCGCCATTAAAAGTCGCTTAAAAGCACCATAAAATAGCCATCGAGTCTTCTGAAAGCAAATTACTGTATTTTTGAGAATATTTTAATAATTATCGATGGTAAAATGAATTACTATGTCTGTGGTAAAAGAAAAATTACTATTATATTAGTGATAAATTCGAAATTAAAATAAAAAAAAATTCATTGTTATTCACTAAGGTGTAGAAATTAAAAGTAAATTTAGTGATAAAAGAATTTTTATAAAACGTGGCATATTATATGGACTTCGAATCATTTTTTAGTTATAATTTTAAAATTTAAAAAAAAACAGCAATGGAAAATAAGAGGGAACCAAATTATTACTGAATTAAAAATAAATTGATAATAAAAAAATCTAATAATTATAAAAATCGCAATCAACCTTAATAATTTATGTAATTATACTAAATAATATGCTTTGAAATTACAAAAAAGGTGATGATATTATTTTCAAATTAAATCTATCATAATACATTTTTTATCTACATATCGATTGACAGAAAAAAATTTCCGATAAAAATAATAAAGACAAATATTTTTCTGGCATTTTTGTGATATTTTTTCACCTCTTTAGTGATATTTATTCTTTAATGGATAATCTGTATTGAATTTTTCAAAATAAATAGCAGCATTGGTGTTCATTCTCTTTCAAATCTTTAAATATGTTGTTTTATTGAAAATAAATATTTTTATTTTTGAAGTTGTTTTAAAAACAACTTTTTATTTTATTTTAAGCTAATGTCGTAGCCACTGTTAACATCGTGATTTTTTTAACCTTCCATTTTTATTCAAATTTGTTAATTACACATGCATAATTACTTTTGTAGTTAATTCTTTTTTTTTGAGAAGCTTTTATTAAAATTCTGTCTAAACCATTGCATTTTGTTGATTTAAGGATTAAAAGCAATAACTTATTTAAAAAAAAAAAAAAATTAAACATACATTCATTTATTAATAAATGAACATTTATTTATACTCCATAGTTGTAAATTCAGTTTTAAAACTAGAATTTTAGTTCATTTAAAGTATAGAAAAATTCATTTATTAATAAATAAAAGTTATTTATATAACACTGAAGTTTAAATTTTGAAAATATATTTTACAGAAAATAAAAAATAAATTAATAGTTTAAAAAAACTGAAAAACACGCTTTTAGAGTTAATCAAATTAAAAAGTAAAAAATAATTGTTAACATAAAAATAAAATGACTGACGAGAAAATGAATGTCATTGTTCTAAAAGCGTAAGGTGCTCGATATCAATCGTTATAATTTTTCACTAGTTTCATTCCGAAATGCAGAGTTAGTTTAAAAATGTCATACAAAGCACCCCACGCTTTTAGACAATGACATTCATTTTCTAGTCAGTAATTTTATTTTTATGTCAAAATAATTATTTTTTACTTTGTAGTTTGTTTAACTCTAAAAGCATTTTTTTTAGTTTTTTTAAACTATAATATTTAAATGAGGTTCCGGTACGGAGGACTGGTTCTTACAATAATTTAATTGTGAGTAAAACAAAGGCTAAATGCGAATATGTCGAGCCAGCCAGGATTATGACAGGGAATCTCCTAATCAGGCGCGTTATCCGTTGTGCCGTAGGTTTGAATATCTGAAAGATGTCTGTAAATGTTTCATTGCAGCTTAAATAGTGTGTATGAGGAGAAACAGATCTCCAGGGGGAAAATGATGCGCTGATCAAGATGACTTTTCAAAGGCTGTGTGTTTTAATCACTAATTCTGGCGATCTTAATCATGATGAGATAATAAACTTATCAAAATATTTTATTGTCGTCGGTCCTTGATAAGTCTACAACGTTTAAATTAAATCGGATCGCTTAAAGTAGGGCAAAATCGAACCCAAAGAGTCAGTTATATACATACAAACATACATGTGAAACTAATAAAAGTGTATTAAAAAGTGTGAGTTTATGCGGTTGTATTAGAAAAAATAGGTTTAAAACCTCAAATGATCAAAAATTTAAATGTTAGCTTTAGCTACACCAAATTTCATATATTGAAAACACAATTACATAATGGAACTTACTTGCTAAAATTTTAAATTTATTGTATTTTTTCGAACGCACCTAACAAAAAAGTGCTAAAATTGCTAACTAACTAAAATTGTACGACATATTTCTAAGTCTGTTTCAATAAATTACCTGCATATCTTTCAACCTTGCAGTCGGTTTAAATGGAAGAGCTGTGTTTTTTTTACTCATCCTTAAGATGCAACGTGTTTTGCTAAGTGTCAAGAAAGAGAACAAAGATTTTATTTTTATCTTTGAAAGACTGAAAGGGTGATAAAATAACAGAACGAATAGAGCTTTGCATTTGTCCTGGCTTTAATTAAAATAGACACTATCTTTTTTTGAAGCACTACGAGTTACTTTTTTTTTTTACTTAAGTTTGTGTTAGTGCAGTTTGTTTTAGTGTGAACACGTCCATTGTTAAAATCTTTTTAAACTTTTACTAAAGTGTTGATTTAAAAAAAAAAAAAGATTTGCATATGTTGTAATAAAAAACGTCCTTTAATTATGTATATTTTTAATATCTTATTTTGAAGAATGATATTTTCCAATATTTATAAAAATATTACTATTTTGAACAACGTTTTTATCAAAAAAATCTTCTTTTTAACATTTATTTACCAATATTGTTGCCAAAAATCCAAATTTCATACAAACTATTAATCAAAATTTAGAATATTAAACAGAAAGTAAAATAAAAAAATTTATGTGGAAATAATTTAACTAACTTATAAAATCTCTGTTCTAATTAAAAACGTTTTAGGAAAACAAATACGTTCTTTTATAAAAAACAATACAATTCGTTAATTATAACGAATTTTTTAAATATTATTGATATTAATTTTTTAATTATTATTTATTAATTTTATTATTAATTATTATTAATATTTAATTTTTTAAAATTATTATTTATTAATTTTTAAATTATTATTTATTAATTTTTTTAAATTATTATTTATTAATTTTTTTTTTTTAATTATTATTTGTTAATTTTATTATTATTTATTATTATTATATAATTCTTTCAATCAATTTATGTGGGATTTTTTCTATAAACCACAACGTTAGTAATAATTTAATTAAATTCTTAAAAAAAAAAAATGCTTAAAAAATTTAATGTGATTTTTAAAAACATAAAGTACATTCACATAAAAGTACATTCACATAAAGTACAAAAACATTACTCTAAAATATTAAATAACCGGATCCAATTTCTTTCAGATTAGACAAAACTCATAAAATAAGAGAGACCACCGTAGTACCACATAAAAAAAAAAAAAACATATCATTACTGCGGAATTTCTTTGCCAGCAAAAAGGATGTTTTGTATTCCATTTGTAATAAGAGTCCGTTGACAAATGCTCGTCTTTCCCAAGGCCCGTGGAAAAAGAGGCGGACGACAATTCTTTCCCCGCGTTCCTCAATGGACGCCATTCTTAAACTGCGAACACTCCATTAAAAGATAAATATCCTTTTCCCACTCAAAATGGGGGAAATTGTCGTCACGTTGCGTGGGTGAGTGACAGTTTAACACCAGTAAGAGTGGAAGTTGTGCAGCGGATGTGTTATCTTCAGCAAGTAGAGCTTCTTCTTCCTCAAGTGTGCTCTTCCCCGGGCTTCTGTTTATTTCCTCTTCTAGTGGGAAATGGACTTCTCTCGTCCTTTTCATCCTACTCAAGTGGTTAAAAAAGTGTGAACTCGTGTTTGTTCAGTGTTGGGTTTTTGACCACCTGCCGTTGAATTATGTGGGGTAAGCATTGACATAATAAAGAATAATTCCAACTTGACAGATATAAATAAATTTAGCTTGATTTATGTAACGGAAATAATATTTCAACGTTTTTATTCAATTTAAAAGACTAATTATCTATGCACATTTTCTCTATTCTTTACTAAATTAAATTCCCAGTATGTCGTTAATATTTTTTTGTATAATATTTTTTTAGTAAGCACTTTTCTTGAATATTGGAAAAAGTTATTTTATTTATTCATTTCTTTTTCCTGGAAACTAGTTTAAATTTTAAAATCGTTTAATGGTTAGTAAAATAGGGTAATCATCAACGATTTAACCATCAACTTTAGAGGGTTAACCATCAATTTTAGAGGCAAAAATTAATTATTATGATTATTATGTTTTATTATTCCACATTAAACTGTAGGTCTCGGTCTAATAGGTAGGTAGGTCTAATTAGCCCAAAGTATGTAGAATATGAAGTGTAGAGCGACAAACCAAACCTAATTAAATAAAACCATTTTTTCATGCATTCTTTCGTTACTAATAACCCACAAGTAAAGTTTCTAGTCATATATCTAAGAAATTTAGAAATTGTACTTTTTACAGAAGATCCTAAGCCTTTAAAGTGTCAATAATCGAAAAAAAAATCATAATTTTAACGATACATTCAATAATATTTTGAAATTCTCAATAATAGATGTTTCACTTTAATAAAAAAAAAAAGAGTTCTGCTTATATAATTTCTATGTGAAATTATTTTTAATATTTTTCTTTATATAAAATTTACTGGCAAAAGTGTACTATAAAGTTTACTTTTTAATATCTCCTGGGGGGGATTGTATTTATAAAGTATTTTAAATGCATATATAATATACATAGAATGCTGCATTATTCGATTTAAAAATAGCTATTTTTAAAAATGAAAACCTTGACCTCAATGTCATTTTTCTGTCTCTTAGTCATCTACCATAATATTCAACAAATGTAAATAAATAAGACCAAAATGCTGGTTAAAAACTGATTCGCTTCACCCTTTGAGCCTTTTCGAAATTCTATCTTTTTCTTATCAGGCTCATAATGGCTGTTTATTTACATTAGATAAAATTGGTCTCAACTTAGTTTATAAACACTATGAATTTTGCATTTTTGTCACCTTTTGAGATCATGATTGCGTTGGGATTTTCCATGCATCGCAAGGGAATGGTGACATATTACAAATTGAATTTAGTAAAGAATAAAGACAGTGTGCATACATAATTGGTCTTTTAAACTGAATAAAGACGTTGAAATATTATTCTCGGTTGTTAAAGCCAGCTAAATTTATTCAATTCCTTCTATTAGCTCACACTCTCCCTATATATATCTTGTTCAAATTTTCAATCGTTCATAAAATACTTTTTATTCATCCACTCAAGTTCAAATACATTTTTTTGAACTTGTAGTGGATGACACTGGATGTTAATACAGTTTTTTTCAAATATTAATTCAGTAACTAAATTTAATTAATTAATTTTAGTTTTTTTAGATTTATGTTGCATATATCTACCAATAGATGGCGCCAGATAAACTTAAAAAAAATGAATGACAATTATTTATAAAGGACTTTTCTGCAATAGAGTGAAAAAAAAAGTAGGAATTGAGTTTAAAAAATTGTTTTCATATTACTTGTTCTAGTATTAAGACGTTTCTGAATCGATTAATCAAATATTCTTAATAATCGATAGAAATCGATTCGCTTATTATTCAGAGCATATTTTAATCAAATATCTCTTAATATTTATAAGACTGTAAACATCAGAAATTTAAATTTTGTATTGTCAAGTTTGTGGGGTTCAGGTTGAGCAACTGGATTGTAATAGGGTGTAGTTGGGTTTGAGATACTTAGGCATAGATTGGAGAATACACACTCACAAACACCACACACATACAGTATTTAACACATTTAAAGACATATAGTTATAGATTTGTGGAAAGATTACACGAATAAGGCGAAAATAAAGATACTCGGGTATGCACTGGATGCACAGAATATACTTCCTCTCCGGTGAGAGTCTGTACGCCAACTATTACGCTGAATTGGGTTAAATATATTTCCTGTCGGGATGAGAGACTATAAACTAAACGTTTCTCAGCAGGAGAGCAATTTGCGCTATACTTTCTCTCGGGTCTCGAGGCCTACTGACCATTTCTACAGAACGCCGCAGGGAGCGCTCTTGTCAGTGCGTAGGAAACATGAGTTACAAGTTAAAATTATTTTAATAAAATAATTTTTGCTCATGTCCCGTGGAAATTTCGCGATTTGAAAATTTTTGATTTTGCGTCTAATTTATCAAATTATATTAATAAAAACTAAAAAAAAAAAAAATATTAATTTGCTTAAATTTCTTAATATATTTGCCATTTTGTTTAGTTTCAATCAGATTTTTTTTTTTTTCGCGTGCGTCAATAAAATCTGATTCTTTTCAAATCAAATATTTCAAAGTTTTAAAAAAAAAATCTAGCTTAGAATAGCGGCCGCAATATTCTCTACTAGCATATGTTTTTCTTATCCAACTTGGTTGACAGCAACATCTAAACCAAGTCCGTGAATCCGTGTATTCATGGAAAGAGCTCCGGGTTTGACTTGGTTCCACGTTGCTGAGAAAGCAGGGCAGTGCCTTTCGGGAGGACTGTCAATTGGAACTACCCCGCATTTGCGAATCGTATAGAAGAAAATGCGAAAACTCCCACCAGGTAGTCCGACTCACGAGGCAAGAGGCTGAACATCACAAACGCCATCTTCTTTTCTCGAGTTTTGAAACAGTGTCTACAACAAAGCCGCCAGCGGATGGAACCTCCCCCTAATGCTCACTAGTGGCCTTTGTGCCACTGAGCCACGAGTCGAGCCTGCCTTAGCATGTAGCAGCAATATTCTTTTTAATGCTAACTAAAATTATCTTAAATTATTTCGATAAACCACGTTGCGAATTTCTATTTAAATCATTATTTGCTAGGAAGTCATGCAGAGGATAATGATCTTGAATATTGTCCCTTATCTAATCGAGAAGTGCACCAACAATTCATTGTATAAAACCTCTTTATAAGCATTTTTTTCTATGTAATGAAAACAAGTTATTCGTAATAGTTATTTTCGCATGCTTTCTATCCAACTTCCCGTTACAAATATGTATTTCCGTATTCTCTTATCTCTTAGAAATTCCAATAAAAGACTTCCTTCTTACTGGACTTTGTTGAATATGGACACGCAGCAAAAAAAAAAAAAAAAAAAAAAATTCAAAGGACAGCGACGCCATGTTTCATAACTTCTACCGTTATCTGTCTATTTTTATTTCAAGTTCCCTTATTGGTTAATATTGACCCTGAGAAAAACGTGTTCCTGTTTTGCCTCTAAATAAACTTTTAGTAGGTCAAAAGTTAAGCGTCTCGAATTTTCTTAGCTAAGCATACTTATCAGTTTTAAAAAAAAAAAAAAATTTTCCAGTAGATCAAGAGTTAGCCAACTTTTTAATGACTGGCATTTGACTTAGAAATCATTTTTTACTGATACGACATAGTATAGCATATACGAAGCAGATACATACACAAGTATAGCAGATTCGAAGCAGATGCATACACAAGTGTAGCATATTCGAAGCAGATACATACACAAGTGTAACAGATTCGAAGCAGATACATACACAAGTATAGCAGATTCGAAACAAATATACACTGAAGTGACAAAAGTCATGGGATACCTCTTAATATCGTGTCGGCCCTCCTTTCGCCCGGCGAAGTGCAGCAACTCGACGTGGCATGGACTCAACAAGTCGTTGGAAGTCTTCTGCAGGAATATTGAGCCATGCTGTCTCGATAGACGCCCATAATTGTGAAAGCGTTGATGGTGCAGGATTTTGGGCACGAACAGACCTCTCGATGATGTCCCATAAATTCTCGATGGGATTCATGTCGGGCGATCTAGGTGGCCAGATCATTCGTTGGAATTGTTCAGAATGTTCTTCAAACCAATCGCGAACAGTTGTGGACCGGTGACATGGCGCATTGTCATCCATAAAAATCCCATTGTTGTTTGGGTACATGAAGTCCATGAATGGCTGCAAGTGATCTCCAAGTAGCTGAACATAAGCATTTCCAGTCAATGTTCGGTCCAGTCGCACCAGAGGACCAAGTCCATGCCATGAAAAAACAGCCCACACCATTACGGAGCCACCACCAGCTTGAACAGTGCCTTGCTGACAGTTTGGGCCATGGCTTCGTGGGGTCTGCGCCACAATCGAACCCTACCATCAGCTCTTACCAACTGAAATTGTGACTCATCGAACCAGGCCACGGTTTTCCATTCATCTAGGGACCAACCGATTTGCTCACGTGCCCACGAGAGTCGCTGCAAGCGATGTCGTTCTGTCAGTAAAGGCACTCGTGTCGGTCTTCTACTGGAATAGCCCAAGAAAGCCAAATTTCTCCGCACAGTTCTAACAGACAAGTCCCTTGTACGTCCCACATTGATTTCTGCGGTTATTTGACGCAGTGTTGCTTGTCTGTTAGAATTTACGACTCTTTGCAGACGTCGCCGGTCTCGGTCGTTAAGTGCAGGCGGTCGACCACTGCGCTGTCCATGGTGGGATGTTATGCCTGAAATTTCATGCTCTCGGCACACTCTTGACACAGTGGATCTGGGAATGTTGAATTCCCTAATGATTTCCGAAATGGCATGACCCATGCGTCTAGCTCCAACTAACATTCCGCGTTCAAAGTCTGTTAATTCCCGTCGTGCGGCCATCATCACGTCAAAACCTCTTCACATGAATAACTTGAACAGAAATGAAAGCTCTGTGAAAGCACTGCGCATTTATACCTGTTCTACGCGATGCTACTGCCATCTGAAAATTTGCATATTGCTATCCCATGACTTTTGTCACTTCAGTGTATACACAAGTATAGACAAATAAAGCAGATTCGAAGTTATCCCCGTATACATAGCTTCCATCTATAAAATAAGATGTGGCAATAATGTGTATTGGAGAAACTTCAGGATTCCGTAGATGTTGTTTTCGTATCCCCTGAAGAGTACAAGAAAATCAAATATCATGGTGATGTCGCATAATATTGGCTATATTGATTGCCAGTTCGGAGTATAAATCCTCTTCCGAGGGAGGGTCCAGACAATACATGGCGGTTGCAACAGCTGGGCAATCGAAGACACGATGAATAGTAAGCTCGAAGGACAGTTGCCACATTTTTAGTATTTTTTAAAGCCATTAGTAGAAATTTTCATATTTTTGTGGGGCTTCATACTTAATCTTGTGAAAGTTATATGAAGCCCCACATTTAGTTTTATAATTTGGTTTTCTGCCGACATTTAGTTTTATAATTTGGTATTTAGTATTAATCTTAGGAGGAATCATAAGTTTAGATTTTGTCAAGGCATATGCATCTGCAAGGGCAGTAGGAATGGCAGTCTGATCCAGATCTCTGGCATTCTACGCCAAAGAATCTGCAATTTCATTAAATTCCAAAACCACTTGAGCAGGGAACCATTGCAGGATACACATTCTGTGCAAGCAGTGAATTTGTTCTAAAAAGAGATATTATGTTCAAGATCATACTTAAGAAACCTTTATTAAGAGCCTATAAAGCAGACCTTGAGTCAGTGAAGATAGTAATTCCATTCATTTGTTGTGATGGAGGTAGACTCAGATAGGCCTCATCTGGTTTTGAATGACCAATTCCGTAGATTCATATCGTATTAAAAACTCGAAAAAAAAAAAAAAAAAAACCGAAAAAAAATCTATTTCCGCTTGTGAAAGATATAATGAAATTAATGAATTATATTTAAATAATGATTAAGCTACTTTGATATGTTTAAAGAGCACATTTCTCATTCTATCACTGTTGTAATTTATAATTATTAAAATTAGTTGAAACTAGTAAAAAATACGATCTATTTTTAAAAACTTCAAGAATCTGTAATTTTTAAATACTGAACAATTTAAACGCGCAGCAAATATAGGTAAAAAGACGTGGATAAATTTATTTATGGAGGGCAGCTTAAATACACTGAAAACCTCTGCACGATCGCTAAAATTGTCATCAAGAATTTCTATCAATTCTCAGTCCATTCTGTTTGGTGACAATATCATATATCTTTTACTGCTTCTTCACTGGTACAACAAATCCCATGGTGAGCCAAGGCCGTATGAAGTAGATATATAATGTATCTGCCTGCCGGCAGCAGATTTGTTATATATCTACTTCATACATTTCTAAGATTTAAAGGAAATTCATTATTGAATTAGAGTTAATAAACAATTTCAACAGCAAATAAATGATTGTATGATTTATCAAAATAAAATCTATTAATTAATTGATGCAATGAAATTAGAAATTTGTCAATAGCATTGATGATGAAGAGTGTTTCTTTGGTTTGCAGGTCTTGGAACAGTGATCCAGCTCGAAGATGCCCGCAGAAGCGAAAGGCGATGGCAGCGCGAAGATCCCGATGATTGGCTCGGCCGTCACCAGGATAGCGGAAGCCCCCATGGGTTGCTGGCAGTCGGTGAGTCCCTTGGATTAGAATTTAGATTTCTCTGATTTATTAATAATTTAAAAGAATTTGAATGCATTTCATTTTGGAAACTATTCAGTTTCATGAACCTATAATAGAGGAAAACTTTAGCATTGGAAAATTTACGCATGACCGTTTTACCATCTTGTAAAAGATCGCTTCGCGATTCTGTCTCCCCAAGACAACATTTGATTTAATGTCATCTCTTTAGTTTTATGTCAGAATTTTTTTTACATGTTATTTTCCATCTAAATAATTCAGAAGCCATAAGGGATAGTTTCGGTTAGGTTGGGTTTGTCGCTCTACGGCAATTTTTTGCGCCAGTTTAGAATAATTAAGACCTGGAACCTATAGCTTATTTTGGATTCCGAACCGCTAACAAACATCCATGCCATAAGGGATTCGAAATAGCAGTAAAATAATTAGGATTAGTGAGATGAAGTGAAATCAGGTGATTTATAAAATTATCATAATATTAATTTATTCATAATATTCCTCATCAAATTATATTCATCATCAATCATATTCATCATCAATCATATTCATCATCATATAATTATTCATCATCAATTAATCAATGGTTATCAATTATTCAAAGTTTGTTTTTTTATTACTTGCAACGGTTTTTTTACTTTTATATATTTTAATTGTTCAATATCCTAAGTGGAATGATCACCAATATACGCTATTTTCTGAAATTAATAGCTTTGAGTATAAAATAACCATTAAAAACTATTCATATAGGTTTTTAATGGTGATGAGAAATCACTGCAATCACCACGATTCGCTCTTTGTTTTTTAAACGACTTTGTGAGCCCCTAAACTCATGTTGCATTAAATGTAAGAGAGAATTTGAAGTTTTCCATTATATTATAGCCTATTATCGAATATAAATTGTAGATATCTGTATTTTTTACAGCTTTTACAGAACTGGTGAAAAATGTACGAATAGTTTTTATACATTTTCTAATTATCTCTTCTTTCTTGATGCTTTCATTGCCCCCTTGTTTTTATCGTCTATCCCCGCCTGGAACATTCCACTGACCCTCAGTTGGGAACCAGTGCTCTAAATCAGGGGTCCCCAAACTACTGCCCGCGGCCCGGCCCGGCAGTGTCATCAATCCAGCCCACGACAGCGAAGAGCTTATTGTTGCTGTAATAAGATGGATAAAAAAAAAACACAGAATGTTAATAACTCGGTTTTATTGACTTGCTGGTAAAGCTTAATGACAAGCATAATACGCAGAAAATTTAACTTAAGCATAACAACTAACGGGTAATTGAAATGAATCCCACTAACATTATAAACTAGTGAACATCCCGCTAGACGTCGTCAAATGTCACGGCCGTATCGATACACACAAGAGTAATTGTAGTAATTGAACCAGCGAATTTAGCAATCTTATGCTCGCTCAGAGCGCGCACTCTGCTGATTTGGCATGTTGCGAAGCAACTTGGCTGCGCAAGCAAGAGCGTGTACTCGGCGACTAGTCTAAAAATTATAGATAATGGCAGAAAAATTAAAACGGTTTTGGCTCTTGGTATTTACTGCAGTAAACAGTATGGCCCTAAGGCTGGAAAGTTTGGAGACCCCTGCTCTAAACTATTGCATGGCAGTGTGTTTTTTCCCGTATTCCGTGTAAATTTTATATTTTCTGCCCGTGATCTATCATTGTAACATAGTAGTAAAAAGGAGTTATATTTATCTCGTATGTATCTTGGCTTCGATCAATCTTCCGTACTATTTACCGTCTGGGTCGCGACGCACTTCTGCTTTTTACTGGTTCAAAAGCAACAAGTGTGTAGCTGAAATTAAAAAAAAAAAAAGGTTGCTGTAGTAGTGGTTACATAGTGGCAACATTATCCTTAAACAGAAAATAATTAGTGAAGATTATATTTTAGTGTAAACAAAAACATGAATTACTTTATACTATCTCACTGATTCAAGTTAGAAATCAACTTTTTTAATTTGAAGAATCGTCTTTTGTATTGTTTTTAACAGTGCCAAAAAAAAAATGTACATGCTGTCACTTATTAAGGAAGATTTCCATAATTAAAAAAAAAAACTGTATTCTATATTCGCATAAAGAACAACAAATTTTAAATAGGGACCTAATTAAATTTTATTTTCATAAAACTTCAAACCTTTCTGTGTCCTGATAAGATTACATCATTTGTTTTTATCCAAAAATACATAGAGCAGAGCATTAACATGTAGTACAAGAATCTGGTCTGATTAATTTTCTACTTACTAGTTCCAACCACTCAATCAAAATGTCCCTAAAGTTAAGCAATAATTATTCTTTTTTTTTTTTTTTTTTTTTTTATATTTATTACCTTATTAATAAGTCTTTTAATTTCTTCTCACTACAACACTTTTTATATTTTAAAAGCACTTAAATACAGTTTGCCCATGAATTATATCCGCTTTGTTTTTGAAACACCCCTCAATAACCCACTGGTAGTTTTCTCTCTAGTAAATTTACAAGAGGGCACAAATACCGCTGGTGGCATGCTTCTTCTTCTACAGTGGCGGAACAGCCCCACGGTGGGTCACGGCCTCCTGCCTACTGCCAGATTCCGAAACATGAGATCTTTCTTTTTACGGGGTACAGTTGTCAACCCTTAGATTTACAGACATATTAGACCGGCACTTACGGTTTAAAGTGGATTCCGAACCACTACAAACATCCAAGGTACCGAGGGGGATTCGAACTTTGTGGTACTGACCACTAGAGCGCTAGTTACTCGGCCATCAGGTGCTAGAGGCATGTACTACTTTAAAAAACTGATTATTTTGACGGGGTGATTCATAGAATACTGCTAGGTTAGAGTTTTTCGGTTTTTCTCCACTATAGATGTGGTACATTTATAGATGGCCGTCCTAGAAGGCACTTTCCTGCAATTCTAGAAAGCAATTTTGACACACCAAAATTGTGTTTACCATCTGTCTCAATAATTTCGTATCGGGATAAAAGTTATCATTTACTTTCCTTTTACTGATATTGCCAATAGATGGAGTAAAAATGGAAACACAGTAGCACGACAACCCAGAGTCGTTCCCAGAATGGTCCTCCAATTCTTAACTTCTAATACAGCAAAATCCTTCTCAACTGCGTCTATCCATCGCAACCTGGGTATTCCTCTTCCCATTTGTCCCTGTGGCTTTGCCAAAACGATTCTTTTTACAGGTTTTAAATCATTCATTCTAAATACACGAGTAGCCCAATTTAATCTATTAATCTTAATAAATTGTATAACATCTGGGCCTTTGTAGCATTTGTAAATTTCTGTGTTATACCGTCTTTTCCAACTATCGCTTTTCCTGACACCTCCAAGAATAGCCCTTAAAATCTTCCGCTCAATCCAAGTTTCCAGAGCCATAGACCAAAATAAGTCTAATAAGGGTTTTATATAATAAGAATTTAGTTTTTGTGTTTATAAACTGTGATATTCTTGTAAATATATAGAAAATAATAAAAGTACATTATTTTCCATTTCGTTTTTTTCGAAACACCTTAATTAATTCTGGACTTCATACCAGAATTAATTAAGGTGTTTCGTAAGTACCTGTCTTATTTTGTCTGTTGTCCGTTTCAGTTCATGAACTGGATGAAGATGAACCTGCTGCTGGTGCTGACCATCATCGGCGTGCTGCTGGGCGTCCTGCTGGGCTTCCTGGCCAGGATGGGAGACTACAGCGAGGACGTGGTGCAGCTCGTCTCCTTCCCCGGAGACATCCTGATGCGCATGTTGAAAATGCTCATCCTCCCCCTCATCATCTCATCCATGATTTCAGGTGAACGCCCACGCACTTGTTAGACAATTCAGTTAATTTTTTTAAATCACATTGTATCAACTACGTAATAATTTGCTTACATAATTTATTTAGTCATTTAAAAATTGTCCTTTATTCTACAGAAATTTCCGATCTTTTATTTTGCTTTTTAAAGTTTTTTGGGTTTTTCTTGAAAGACACATTGTTTTCCTTATTATCACATATCCTATATACAGTTGTTTTTAATCTTGTAATGTGCAGGTTGGGTAACCAGATTGTAATTGGGTGCGGTTGGGTTGAGATACTTGAGGCACAGGTTGGAAAACTTAAAGCTTTATTTGCACACACATACATGCAATTAAAAATACAATATTTAACACATTTAAAGATTTATAATTATAGATTCGAGGAAGGATTCCATTTCTAAGCCGAAAACCCGATACTCAGGTGCACCCAAAGTGCGTAAAAGATACTTCCTGTCTGAGTGAAAGTTTGTAAGCCAACTAACAAGCAAGGTTGCGCTAAATATATTTCCTTTCGGGACAATAAATTGTAGATCAACTAAACGATTCCTAGCGGCAGCACATATTGCGCTGAACTTCCTCTCAGGGGAGAATCTCGAGGCCTACTAACTATTTCTCCTGAACGCCATAGAGGGACGCTCTTACCAGTGTGTAGGAGGCAGTATCATTATAAACTACATTTATTAATCTGTGATACCAATACAAAATACAAAAATTACCGCTGAAATCCAGAATATGATACATTTTTTCCCGTTCATACTCAACAGAACGAGGCCAGAATTCAGTACCAGCAATTGACTAATTAATTGTTTAATTTAAATTAATTTATATCAGACTATTAATTTATAATCAGACTAATTAACTTTTAATCAGCGTAATTATAGTTACACCAATGATCCAACAGTCAGTTTAAACTTTCATGTAATAATAATTTTAATGGTTTCGTTGGCTAGAAAATAACAAAACTTTCCCCTTTTCATACCAAAATGGAAAAAGAAAATTGTTTATTTTTCATTCAAAGCTTTATTATTATTATTAAATTCAATTGCAGCTAAATGACGTAGAATATAAATTTATATATTTGTTTTAATTCATGAAAAATTAAAATATCAAATTTTATAATTACGTAAATTAATAATATGGCAATTAATATTATGCAAAAATAATGCTTTTAAAAAAGGTACAAGAGGATTTGTTTTAGAAAACAATTTGGTCACTCCCTCCCCGCCTGAACACCACGGTGCATTTTGAAGGCAAATCAGCTCTTTTCATTACAGAATTATCTATATTATTTAGGATGTCCAGGAATTCAAATTAAGTTAAGGAATTTTGGGACAGCCTATATTTATTTATTATGTTACTGGAAATCTAGGCATATAATTCCCAAAACATAATCAGGTGCATAAATAAGAATTCTATATGACAGCCTTTAATCTTTATTGCTAATAAAGATAACCTCCCCATTATATTCCTTCGGTAAATTTTCAGCTCCTCTATTTGAGGGAATGCTCTTGCTTCAAGCAAGAATTATAATTTATCTCACATGACGTATCTGGATCAATAATTTTGAAGTTCCTATATTTAATCAGCTCTTTAGATATCGGTGCATCACTGGAGGAATTTTTATAGCATTATTTTTTATACAAATGGCATTTTTGATAATGTGGACGAGGAAATTTAATTCAATAGTTCTACAGTATCTGTTTTAAAGAACAGAATTATATATATATATATATATAAAGAAATTTATGAAGTCGATATTCAGTATTCTTTAATTAATAATTTATTAAACAATGCATTTTTCATACGAAGGCATTAATATTAATTTGCGTGACATGTAAAGATAAAACTTCCACCAGGCAATATGACATATGGTGATCATACATAATGCGAAATAAGCTGCATCAATCTTTACGAAATTTCCTTCTTTCTGAAAATCTCAACTACAACGGCATATATGATCAAAATATCAAAATATCCAAACATTCACCTTTCTTATAAATATGGCTACTCGCTTTATTACTAGATAATCACGTTAAATAAATGTTGATAATAATTACAGATTTTTAGTGTGGTATTGATTATTAATATTATATTTAAGACAAATTTCTATGTAACAAAATATACTTTTTCTTCTATCTGTGTATGTAACGACTTTTGCAATGGATTGGCTGGGGTCTCAGTTTGGTATTAATACAACTCCAATTTAAATCCATATCCTAATCAAATAACTCCAAAGCAAAAGGCATACCTTGAATTGTGATCCAAATATTTTTTTGCGACAATTTTTTATGCTGGATTTTTTTTTTTTTGCTCTATACGAACGAACCTCAAAATATTAGACCTTTATTTTTCTTCAAATATAATATTTTTAAAATAATACTTAAATTTAATTGAATAAATGCTTGATTTTTAATGATATCATGGATGGACTTATTATAGCACATCATTGCATTTTAAATAATTTTTAATGACGACAAATTACATATATCACTGCGATTTTGCTACATCGTATATGTAGCAGATTCGGCTTTACCCAGGGTGTAGCAACAAGTATCTAAGGCATGCTGCTTTCACCTCTCCTGGCAGGTCTGGCGCAGTTGGATCCCAAGTCCAGCGGTAAGATGGGCGCCCGCGCCCTCGTCTACTACTTCTCCACCACCATCCTGGCCGCCATCGTGGGCATCATCCTGGTGCTCATCATCCACCCCGGCGACCCCTCCATCAAGGAGGAGGTCGGCACCGGAACGGAGGAGAAGAAAGTGTCCACCCTAGACGCCTTCCTAGATCTCATTAGGTAGGTCATTTGATCCATCTCATACATCTATCTCATTTTATCAATCTCATACATCCATCTCATTGGTTCAATCTCATACATCTTCACATTTGATCAATCTCATACATCTATCTCATTGGATCAATCTCATACATCTATCTCATTGATCAATCTCATACATCTATCTCATTTTATCTATCTTATACATCTCAGACATCTATCTCATTTGATCCATCTTATACATCTCATTTGATCCATCTTATACATCTCATTTGATCCATCTTATACATCTTATTTGATCCATCTCATACTTCAATCTCATTTGATCAATCTCATACATCTTATTTGATCTATCTCATACATCTCAGACATCTATCTCATTTGATCCATCTCATACATCTCACTTGATCCATCTCATACATCTCATTTGATCCATCTCATACATTTCATTTGATCCATCTCATACATCTTATTTGATCAATCTCATACATCTCATTTGATCCATCTCATACATCTCATTTGATCCATCTCATACATCTCATTTGGATCAATCTCATACATCTTATTTGATCCATCTCATACATCTAATTTGATCAATCTCATACATCTTATTTGATCAATCTCATACATCTTATTTGATCAATCTCATACATCTCATTTGATCAATCTCATACATCTTATTTTATCAATTTCATACCTCTTATTTCATCAATCTCATACATCTTATTTGATCCATCTCATACATCTAATTTGATTAATCTCATACATCTTATTTAATCAATCTCATACATCTCATTTGATAAATCTCATACATCTTATTTTATCAATCTCATACCTCTTATTTGATCAATCTCATGCATCTAATTTGATTAATCTCCATCTCATTTGATCGATCTCATGCATCTTATTTAATCAATCTCCATCTCATTTGATCAATCTCCATCCCATTTGATCAATCTTACACATCTCATTTTATCCATTTTAACGGAATTTTTGAAGCATTTGTCACATTAAGATTAAACTCCTGGGAAAATAACAATTAGCTCTTTTGATTTAAGTATCCATATCGCACGGGTTTGTTTTATGACATTCAATGTGAAGCAAATCTATCTTATCACTCATGTTTGTACTCATAACATACGGTCCTTTTATCATTAAATGGGCATACTAATTATATACTTACTACTTTTCGTATAAATTAATTTAAAGTTTTTGACAAAAACCACAAGCTAACCATAATATTTCGTATGCTGTATGACAACAAAAAGGGATCCGCTAATATGTCAAAAATATATTTTGGACATTTAGTGCATTTTAAGTAATTACAATTCCATGTCAAAAAGCGTTTGGGAGTAAATCATTTTAACTAGTTTAAATATAATTTAAAAAAATATCAGCCCATTAGTAAAGATTGGTAGCTGAAGATTATTTGTATAGATTAGTTCTCATCCATAAAATAAGTTTATTTTAATATACAACGTGCATAATCCATATTTTTCTCTGCAGGAATATGTTTCCCGAAAACTTACTGCAGGCGTGCTTCCAACAGGCGGAAACCAGCTACAAGAAAGAAAAACCGAAGATCATCAAAGTGTCGAACGACACAGAGTTCGGCACGATGATCAACGAGACGCAATACATCACCAAGAGGATTGTTACTTACAAGGATGGAACTAATGTTCTAGGTAAAGGACGTGAATTCAATCGCTATTTCATGCACCCCTGCTCTTAAAAAGATTAAAAACATGAATCTTTAATAGAATTATTTCTTTTACATTTAAATTCAGGAGCAATGCTCTCATCCTTAATTTTCTCTCTCTCTCTCCCCTTTCTGGAATAAATTTTATAAATTAACTAATATGTAACGGGAGGGATCTATTCCCCTGGGACTGCACAAATAAACTACCTTTGCCTCTTTTGCCACATACGTCGCATCAGATTCGTACTCGTCATGCTATTCAGTTTTCGGGCAACCTGATAGCAAATTGGCTAGCGCTCTGGTCGTTTGTACCAAAGGTTTCAGGTTCAAATCCTGGATGTGACATGTATCTTTGTTATTGGGTTTAAATCCACGTTAAACTGTAGGTTCCGGTCTAATTAGCCGAAAATGAGCAGAAAATGACAGTGGAGCGGCAAACTGTTCAGTTTTTGTTTTTAGCTAAATAATCTTTTAAGAAGAGCCTGATGGCCGAGTGAACAGCGCTTGACGCCACAGGTTTCGAGTTTGAGACTCGATGGTGCCATGGATGCTTCTAGTGGTTCGGGATCCGCTTTAAATCGTAGGTCCCGGTCTAATATGACTGTAAAGCGTTAAGCGTAGGGCTGACAATCCTACTGTCTAAAAAAGAAAATATCTACCCCCAAAAAGAAAGTAGACAGATTGCCTTGGCCCTCCATGGGCTGTTGCGCCATTGAAGAAGAAAAGAGAATTTTTTAACAAATTAAATTCACACACACAAATAAAAAAATTAACAACATTTTTGTAAAAAAATTTTAACTATAATGTAGCGGCCTGTTGGCCAATCGTTTAGGCTCTGGCCAGTGATATCCCAGGCTTCAGGTTTGAATTCTGGATGTGGCATGGTTGTGTGTTATTCGTTCCGAATTCACGTTAAACTGTTGGTCCCGGTCTAATTAGTCTAAAGTGTGCAGAAAAGGCCGTAGATCGACAAATCAAACCGAACTATAATATATATGAAAAAAAAAAAATGAAACTTTACTACGAATAAGATGGTGCTTGGTCTTTAAAACTAATTTATTGTAGAGTATTTTCTTAATTATAAAATCTATAGGAATACATTGTAGGATTTTCTACAATTATCTAACCATGGTAGGGCAAAACTTCGTTGTAGAAATTATTGTAATACAAAGATTGCCTGTATTGACTAACCAGTTGTTATTTTAACTACTGTGTGTTGATAATTAAAAACTGAACATTACAATCGTAGTAATTTCATTAAAACTATGTATTTCAAAAGTGAAGAATAGTTGGTTTACTTAATGAGTAGTTAATTAATTTGTTTCTCCCAGGTTTAATCGTATTCTGCATTGCTTTTGGTATCTTTGCTGGAAACATGGGCCCTGATGGACGAATCATGGTTCATTTCTTCGTCGTATTGAACGAAATTGTCATGCGCATTGTTTATCTCATCATGTGGTAAGGATTTTTTTTTCTTCCTTTTTTTTGATCAATATGCATTATGTCCATTAATTCTATTATTTTATAAATGGTTTTTTTAAAATCAATGGTGGCAAACTAGATCGCGAGCTCAATTTTAAATTTGTATT
Source organism: Caerostris extrusa (assembly GCA_021605095.1). Classification (NCBI taxonomy): domain Eukaryota; kingdom Metazoa; phylum Arthropoda; class Arachnida; order Araneae; family Araneidae; genus Caerostris; species Caerostris extrusa. The sequence goes on along the minus strand of BPLR01008303.1, from coordinate 14,569 downwards.
TCTTTTTTGTTCGGCTAAAGTTTGTATTATTATTAAAATCTTTTTATCGTATGAAAAATTATTTTTTAAATATTAATCTTCTCCTTTAATGTTAATATACATATCCTTTTTGCTCAGAGACTTAATTACATCCTCTTTGACTGCAATTAAAACGAAAGTCAGTGTATCTAGCATCTGAATTGGTGGATCATAACCTCATTGCTCCTGCGAAATGATTGCGAGAGAATTTTTTCAGTAAAACGATCTCAAGAAAAAAGAAGACTGCTTTCGATCATGGTTTCATTTCATCAACATTGTTTAACATTTTTTTTAATGCTAAAATAAATTTACGAAATTTAACTTGGAATTTCTGAAATTTTAATTTTTTTCCTCTTACAGTTAAGAACGTCTTATATAATTACAATTTTTAAATTTGAATGATCGCAAATTTTATAATAAAATTATATCAAATTATTGAATGAGATTAGTTTTTTTCACATGCAATATGCTTATAACTCACTATGCATCATATTTAGTCTTTACTTGCAATAAGCGCATGTATGGTTATATATCTATACAAACAAGTTTGCTTATTGATTGAGATGCTTTTTTTTTCTTTTTTGGAATGTTGACAATTAAAAATAAATATTATCCTGTCACAAGATGATCAAATAATACAGGATACACACATTTAAAAAATAAGCAAATGAATTAAAGAACAAAGGAGATGGCAAGTTTGTTTACATTCAAGTGTACCAGAGTGCTCCATTGCAGCCTTTCACAAAATTGTCTATGTCATTAGATTCGTAATAATTATATGAAACTTTTTGAAACTTAATTTTGCCTATTTTTTTTTAATTTTGTACAAAAACGGTGTTGTTACCTACGTAAATTATTTTTCAATATTTTAGAAAATAGCATTCAATAATGTGCACAATTAGCATAGTGTTGCTACTACATTTTCTTGTTTTCAAAAAGAAATGTTAATCTTAAACGATATTTATTTCAAGGGCAATGGGATTTAAGGAATAAGTTTAGATTTGGTGTGTATAAACATTTTGTTATAAATTCGTACAAATTTTTTTTGCTCTTACAATGCTAACGTTTTGAATTCAAAAAGCTGTGCTGATTTATGCTTTATACTCGTTTCTTATGTCAAATCCAATATATAACAAATAATTTCAGTATATGCATCGAAACATTGAGTTTTAAATAATCTTTAAATTAACTCTTTTAATAAAAACTTCTTTATTTAAAAAGAAATTGTATTATTCAGTAATATTATAAACTGCAGCTGCAATTGTGAATATGCATCTTCGAAGCTTATGTTTTCATTTCAAAAGGCTGTGCAGAATTTGTTTTATACTCCTTTCTTATGTCAGATCGATTTTGTAACAAATAATTATATTCATTGAAACATTGGCAATTTTTAAATAATCTTTTAAATTAACTTTTTTATTAAAAACTTATTTAAAATAATTGTATTTTTTGTAACATAATAAACTGCAGCTGCAAAAATATGCATGTAAATTATGTTTAATGTTATTGATCATTTTGATTGAAAGATAATGACATGTGTTTACCATTATGTCCCTACAGCACTGGCAAGCATCAAAAACGTCTGCAAATGTCAATTGGAGACTAGTGAAAAGTGATATTTAAGGTCGACATCCCTTTTCACCGTGACCCATCACCGATTAACGATGATTTCTTTCTTCAGGTACTCTCCCTTCGGAATCATGTCCCTGATCGTGGGCAAGATCATGTCGATCGCCGACCTGGCCGTCACTGCCCAGCAGCTCGGGCTCTACATGATCACGGTGATCCTGGGTCTGCTGATCCACGGCGTGATCACGCTGCCGGGACTCTACTTCCTCATCACGCGAAAGAACCCCTGGACATTCTTCCAGGGCATGATGCAGGCCTGGGTCACTGCACTCGGAACGGCCTCCAGGTGAACCCTCCTTGCAATTCATACTACCTTTTTCGCAGATATTGTTTATTATTGAATGTAATAAGTCATATCTCCAAGGTGATACACCTGATTTGTAATAATTTAATATTATCTTGAATTTTAGTGCGAACAATTTTTTTTATAACTTATTCGATTTGTTCAATAAAAATATTGAATCAGTTGGTGAGTGAGTCAATCAGGTTTTAATGTTATAAAATAATAATTCTTAACTCTTGTCGATGAACAAATTTATGACATAAATTTATTGTATTCAGCATATACTGTAACAAAATCAAATGTCATGTATAATGTTTTTACAAATATGATCATATAGCACTTATGAGAAATATGACGTTCACACTTAATTGTGAAAATATAACGCAAATATAAATTCAAATAACTATGTAATTACGATAAATCGTAATCCAGAGCACCCTTTCATTAGCGGCCTGATTGGCCAGCGCTCTGGCCGCTGGTACCAAAGGCTTCACATTCGAATCCTGGCAGTGGCATGGGCGTTTGTTACCACGTTAAATTATGCTACCTGACGTTAAAGTATGCTACCTGATAATTATGAACTTGGCTACTACTCTGGCTAATACTTTGGCCTTTGGTACGACAGGCTTCAGGCGGATCCTGGCGTTGACATGGGTGTTTGCTGGTGGTTCGGAGTCCACGTTAAACTGTAGTTCCCTGTCTAATTAGCCCAAATGACCGTAGAGCTGCAAGCAAAACAAACTGTTTTTATTATATGAAAATATTCTCCATAGATAGATTCCAGTAAGTTTAAACCTTTCTAAATAGAATCGATCCATCTTTCTCTAATTGCAAGAATATTGTTTTTTACAGGAGTCGATATCGTTATGTCTTCAAATGTATCCAAACTATATATTACTATGAGCTTTAATAATTACTGATTATATGCATCTTAAAATTTATGGTTATTATAACTAATTCTTTATGCATTATTTATTTTTGTTTACTGAACAAAAGGTTTTTAGGTTTGCGAAATGGCTAAATGTCATAGGTCTTTGTAAGGCTTTTTACCAAGGTTAATATTAGTATTAATCATGTTTTCCTTTTTGCAGTGCCGCTACCCTGCCTATCACTTTCAAGTGTCTAGAGGAGAACAATCACGTAGATTGTAGGGTGACGCGGTTTGTATTGCCAGTGGGCGCCACTGTCAACATGGACGGTACTGCCCTCTATGAAGCCGTAGCTGCACTCTTCATTGCCCAAATGAACGGAATCACTTTGTCAGCTGGAGAAGTTATTGCTGTCAGGTGAGAACACGTTGTCACTACGACTATCGTTTTTCTTTCTTTCGGTGGTTCAATTTTTCTGGTTAGCCGCAGCTTTCTAGTGGTTCGAGAAGTATTGATCAATCCACACAAACATTTATGGAATCTTCATTTATTTACAAGCAATATTTACAAAGATATACAGGGTTGATGGTAACATCTCAAAAGGCAAAAGCTAAACTGGAAGAAAAATGTTCTTTTTTAGAATAAAACAACTCATTTCCACAGCAACAGCTGGTTTCCACGGCAACAGCCCGTTTCCACAGCAACCAACAGCCCGTTTCCACGGCAACAGCGCAATTCTGAATCGGTTCCAAACGATTTCTATAAAACTACCACGTGACGCTGCGTGGCGCGAATTAATGCATAAAAATTCCAACACACGTACCCAAGTAATACATCTTTATTTATTTAGAGGAAAATAAATCTTATGTGTTCAGATTTAGTTTTATAAAAAAAAAAAAACTGTTTAAAAATTTTTCATATGGAGTGTCCTTTTGAACACGTATGCTGTATTTAAAAATTTAATTGCTTTTCTAATAATTGGAAAACAGAAAAGCATATTAAGTTTCGATTTAGAAAAATAAAATACATTACATGATGTACTTACCAGAATATATCAAATTCTTTTACTTAATTATTTAAATTTATCGGCAGAATTGTTAGTTAATCTGCAAATTCGGACTAAATTAGGTTTTAGCATTGGCGTTGGGCCTGTTTTTGAGTATCGTATTTTTAAGATACCAAAAATATTAAAATTACAATAAAAATAAATATGAATTTATTATAACGTCTATAAACGTACGCTACGTATTTGTATGAGTAACCTCCTACCACACATCCAAAACAAACTGCCCATTACATTTTTTGTAAGCCTATTAATTTTCAGGGATTTCGACACTAATAATTAATATCGCTAATTATATTAAACTCTCTGCCTCTCGATGGCACAACTTTCGGATTTCAGACCCAGCTGTGTCATGAATATTTGTAACAGTTCGAAATCCACTTTAAATCGTAGGTCCCTGTCTAATTTGACTGTGGTAAGTTGGACGTAGGGCTGACAAGGGTGTTTGTAGGCCAGATTGTCTTGGCCCACCATGGGGCTGTTGCTCCAATGAAGAAGAGGAAGAATTATATTAAACTAACACTGATATAGAAGACACATTAAATGGAGTAAGGTCTATAAACAATTAATAATTAGTATGTAATAAATCAAATTAATTAATAGTTTTAACTGCAGATGGTGACAGAAACTATGATAATGTTTTCCTTTTGAAGGGAATCTTTATAAGAATTTTAATTAAGAAGAGACCTAGAGTTTTGGTTATAATTTTTAAATATTTGAAATCCTCAAATAAACTTTTTTAAGAAATTAATTATCTCTAATAAAAAAGACATATTTTACGAATGGGTATTCATTATCTTTAGCTTATATAAAAGAGAAAACTGCAAAAAGTTTTCTTGCATATTTATCAATTTAAAGAGATGTTAGTTGTAAAATTTCTCTTAATGTTTATACCTCCATAAAATCAGATACAATCCATATATTTTCCCACTTAATCAATATATCTATAAACAATTAATCCGTTAAAGTTAACCAATTCACCTTGCGTTACAGTTTAACTGCCACTGCTGCCAGTATTGGTGCGGCCAGTGTTCCGAGTGCAGGTCTAGTGACTATGTTGCTGGTTCTAACGGCTGTTGGATTGCCCACACAGGACATTTCTATGATTGTCGCAGTGGATTGGCTTCTGTAAGTATTTTTAAATTATATTCTACTAATATTCTACTATGTACTACTACACTTTATAGAAAATGGATGTATCAAAACTGAATGATATACTTAACATTGAGTGTTAAACATTGAAGAACATCGATATTTATTGATTTATTTTGTTATCGCACAAAAATACAAAGATAAAAATAGTACATATTAATAATTATATGTTTAAATGTCATGTAGGTCATTATAAACTACGTACCTCATTAATACGCATGTATTGAAACTCTTTATTCTATATTAAATAGTAATCCTAGCTTGTTTTTTGTCTATTGAGTATCAATGGGCCTCGTGTATCACTTTGCGTATACCAGAACATTGTCTTTGGGAGACTTTAACAACCATCAATCTGCCCTACTGTCTCAATCGCAAGTGAAGCAGACACAATCTCTATTATACCTCCGCGTCTCTTAAGCAGCCTGAAGGTCAATTGGCTAGAGCTCTGACCTTTGCCACCACAGGCTTTTCAGGTTCGAAGGTATGGTGGTATGGATGTTGGTGAGTGGTTCGGAATTCAACTGTAGGTAGTTAAACTATAGGTCTTGGTGTAATTAACCAAAAAGTGTGCAAAAAATGACCGTAGAGTGACAAACCAAACCATACACCTGAAAGAAAATTCATGTATTAAAACTGAAAAATAAATAATTATAATATACTTAACATTGAGTTTAAACATTGAAAAACACCGATTTTTATTTATTTTGCTATTTCAAAAATAAAAATAGTACTTATTAATACTTATATATTTAAGTATCATGTAGGCCATTGTAAACTACATACCTCAGTGATCCGCATGTATTCAAAATTTTTTATCCTATATTAGATTACAATCCTATCCCCCTCCCTATTGAGTATCAATGGGGCTCGTATCTCATTTGTGTATACCATGACATTGCCTTTGGGAGACATCTGCTGGAGCTGCCCCGCATTTGCGTGATGTAATGGAGGAAATCTCCCAAAAGTGCCATCAATCTGTCCTACTGTCTCAATCGCAACTAAAGAAGTCACAATTGCTATTATTGCCGCCCGTCTCTTAAAGCAATGTTTGCAGTTGACTTTCCACTAGATTCGAACCTGAACACTCTCGTCACCAAAAGCATTGATTATTAAAATTCATATAGTTGATTATAATTTCCAAAACTCATTTTTTTTTAAATATGTCTTGTAAACCTTTTTATAAAAATGATAGTGACTTTTCTTTTCAATTGTAATCCCTTAAAATAAATCTGTTTTTGTCTTGCAGTGACCGAATCAGAACATCTGTCAATGTCTTGGGTGATGCGTTTGGCGCTGGTATCGTTTACCATCTGTCCAAAAAGGAGCTTGACCAAATGGACGCCGAGTTGGCTGCCAGGGAGGAGGTCGAGATGCTGGACACCAGGAAGTTCTCAATTGGTGCACGCGGAAGCGTTGGAGACAAAGGGCATTCAAGCAATCAGAAAGGAGGTGAAGAAAGTCAAATTTAGAACACAAATGCACGACCAATATACAAAGACTATAAAATTAAGAAATATATACGATCCAGAAGATCATACGACGATCTGATATTATATTATAGGAACAATGACGAATGAGAAATTTTGCATAACATTCAAGTTGTGGAGAATGTTGAGCATGATACAGCATAGAAGGATGTTTATAGCATTTGGATAAATACTGCATCATTTAAAATGAACTGGCATTCACCATTTTATAATTCATTTAAAAATTTGAGGGAAAAATTTGTTTGCTTTTTTTTTTTACATCGCCAATCTATGACCATCAAATCTATGTGTTTTCATGCTGCCATCTAGTGGTGAAAATTGAAACCAAATGAATTGTTTCATATTTCTTAATACTGCCATAGATCGTAAAGTGAATTGTTATTGAATTTCACAATCAATGTAGACAAATTATTTGTTTGCTTTTTTACATCGCCATCTACGAGACATCAAATCGATATTTGTCTTATGCTGCCATCTAGTGGTGAAAACTGAAACCAAATTAATTATTTCATATTTCTTGATACTGCCATAGATAGTAATGGGGATTTGTTATTGAATTTCACAAATTCATTAACATTATAGATAAATTATGATATGATTAGTAATAAATATTTTAAATGTGATTTTTTTTAAAGATATGATTAATTAATGTTTTGAAAAGACACTTGTTTTAATAATTTTAGCTAGTAATTATTTCTAAAATGTTTGTATTATAATATATTTTAAATTATACAGTCTAAAATCTCAAAAGAAAATGAAACAATTTGTTTTGTTTTATCATGAACTGTCTTTTTTTTTTTTTTCATGATGAAGTATACTATATAAGGCATTTGTTATTGAAACATTGTTAAAATCATTCTTCAATTTTCGTGACATAGTTATTCACTCGCTTTAAATGAATTCTCGTATCAAATAGTGATATTTTTTCAAATAAAATGCACTTATCACTATAAACCCAAACAGCCGGAAAAATAGTACAATTATTAGCTTCACTTCTATATGACTTTCACATATATCAAACAACAGCAGAGTTGAAGAAATATCGACAGCATTTTCTTCAAAATATATTCTGTCTTATTGTTTTCTTCTCAGATTAAAGTTAAGAACATTGTTTCGAGAAGAGATATGCTTAATAATTTTATTCCGTGTATTTTCATATGCGTACTTGGAAAGAATCTGTACATAAATCTAGCTTTAGAAAATCATTGTAGCTTTAATTAAATGTATGATAACCTCTATTTTTCATTTGCTTTTTACTCAAAATGACGTTTTGCTCTGAATTCTTATATTTCATTTGTTATATTATGTGTATTGTTTTGAAATTTAATAAAAATAGCTAACCAATTGTCTTTTTTATTTATGTAAAATAGAAAATAAATAAACATTTTAATTATATAAACGATTAATATATTATATATATATATATTGTGTGTGTATACAAGGAAACAAAATAATATTAACCGGACATACATTTATAATAATACTGTAATAAATCATGCATTTACTTTTAGTACTTTTTCTTAAATGTTTTAATAATTCGATATTCATAAGTAGTAATTGATTTTTTTTTTTTTTTTAATTAACTATTTTTCAATGACTATAAATGGACCGTGAAATTTGTGATTTACAAACACGCATTTAACAAAATTTTTTAAATCTTTTTAGACATATTTAAATAATTTTTTTAAAAAAATTTTTTTAATGTTTTGATGTTAAACTGGATTGAATTAGTCATTACGTAAATGTATCTGATGTCTTATTCCCATTAATAAGATAAAAAATGTTTGTGTTGGAATATTTTATTAAAAATTATTCAAGCTGAAATAATTTAATGTCCTCAATTGGATTCATTTGTTGTGGTTACGAAGGGCGAAGACAACACCAGTTCAAATTGTTTTTCGCCATTCGCTATATAAATATATTTATTATTATAAAATAATAAACCAAAAATAAGACATCCCTTGACGACAATACATTGAATACTTTTTTTTTTTGTTGAATTCCCTCATGCAAAAATTTTTTAAACGCATTTTTCTCACGACCACCTTTTGCTGAGTTCATAACCACATCTGAATTGATAGAGGGATTATTCTGAAAAACTAACAGGATAATAGTTTGAACAACATCCCATTAGATGTTGAAAATATGACATTTTCTTTGAATACATGCTCTACTGTGTTTCCCCAAATTCCAGACAACTTTTCTCGATATACGAGCTTTTTGTTGTTGTTATCGTGTCCATGGATTTAAAATATTATTATTAAAGTCAGATCAAGTCGAAAGTCTTCACGATAGCTGCCGTTAGCAACGGGGCCGCTTCACTATACAGGACTTCTCTTAAGTTGGCCTCGATTGGCACCATATCATTGCAATACATGGGGAGTGAGTGCTGGGCACTGTAGAATGCGCTTAGTGTTAGGAAAGCGTTAGGGCAATTTTTTGCAGGGGATCTATTCCCTGGTCTTGTCTGGGAGAATCTTCATCCCCTCTGTAATGATTAGTTTTGAGTTTTCAATTTTTTACTTTGATTTCATTAATTGAGTGTGGATTGTACTTATAAACATGTGCTTTTATTTTAGTTGACCCTATAGAAATAAATCGGAAGACCTGGTGGTCCAAAATCCTTTCGAAATGAGGCGATTAGCAAAAGAGTCTGCAATTAGAAAAACCATTGTTCCATTAGGCAGATTGTTGAAATCAATCAAGTGAAAACTCTTCTACTTCATTCAAGACAATAAATAATTGGTTGTAATACAAGCTGATCATGCGCTTTTAATTTTTGAACAGCACGACGAATATGAAAATAAAGATGCAAGAACTTAAATTATTTCTATCTATTCCCAAAATTATATACCTCATTATAATCCCAGCTTTCTCAAGCTCTTTGTTGGACGCTCTGTAACGGACAGCCTTTTCTTTTCTTATCGTGAACTCTGAATTTTTGGTTTCGTAACGATTATTTTTAAACTCTTTTTATTGCGACATTTATTTTGTATTTAAATATTTTTTGTTAACTATTATTTTAAATATCGTTTATTTAATAACCCTTTTTAAATATCAAGAGCATGGCTTCGTTTTTATTTCTTCTTTTTTAAAACCTAACTTTTGGTTTTTATAAATTATGTTCCTTTTATTAATAATTATTGATATGGAGATATGGGTAATCCCTGGTACTCCAAGTAAGCATCTACCGTTACGTTACGTTACGTCTTATCGTGGACGTCTCAGTTTCAAGAAATCGTGTTGCCAAGTGAAAAAAAGTTGTCTTATCAAGATTCACGAACATTTGGTAAGGTTTCTATAAATGTATCAACACATTTTCATTTTGAGGTGACACTCAATCATAAAAATTAATTATACACGATAAAAACTCATCTCGATCTTTTAAAAGCAAATGTTTTTTAACGCTAACAGCATAAATTGCAACCGAATCTTTAAGAGAGATAATAAAGAGTTTTTGCATGCGTCCGTTAGCTTTTTTCTCCCTAGCGCGCATGCTCAACTATTACAGATACGCATGCTCAATTTCCTATGAGCATGCGCAATTTCCTATGAGCATGCGCGATAGGGAGAAAAAAGCTAACGGACGTCCAAAATACGGTATGCAAAAAACTCTCTATTAATAAATATATGCCAGTATAGGGATGTCATTTACTGAAACAATTTTCCATTAATGTCTATTTTCTAATTTTCACAATGTTAACAATTTTGAGTTGCGGTACTTTTCGGTCGCCTTGTATTTTTAAATTCATTTACTGGAAATACAAATCAGATTAGAAAATTTCTTTATAGATATATTTCAGCCCAATTCGTGGCTTAGTGGTAAAGTACGCCGCTGATGAGCATTAGATTTGTGTTCAATGGCGACTTTGCTGTAGACATTGTTTCAAAAACCCAGAAGACTCGAGGGCGTTTGCGATGATACAGCCTCTTGCATCGTTATTCGAACTACTTGGTGGATAATAATTTGATTTTAAGGGGATAATAATTTTCCGGATTTTATTCCATACGATACACAGATGCGGAGTATTTTCATCAAAAAGTCCCCCATAAGGCACTCCTACTTCTTCAGCGACTCGGAGCCAAGCCAGACTTCTACCTACGGGTGCTCCATTATAACAGAAGCTGACCTCTTTTCCTCCATCCACGACTAGACTATGAGTGACTCATGAGGTGTCCGTCCCGCGCTGCCGGACACTGAGGATTAGTCACAGCATATATATATTTCAAATTTTTATCTAAAAACTAAACATTTTATTTTTCTGTGACATGAATTTCAGTGTTTTAATTTCTCTTAACACTTAATTGACTTTGTTGAAATTCTAAATATGCTAAAATTGAACTATTTTTATTTGTCCAGATTTAAAATTAAATCTATTTACCACAATAAAATTTTATTTATTAAATTAACAGCGTTATTAGATTATTATTTTTTTGATTCTGTTAATATTCTGTTCTGAGATGTATTCTTAGAGTATGCGCCTCATTATTAAGCTTTTCCAAAATTCTTTATTAAATGCCATCCATATTTAAATGTTACCTGCATCAAACTATAAAATTGTGAACTCTAGTTTCCCCTATTTGTTCATATGCAAATGAATGCTTGAATCAAGCGTTAAAAGAAATAATTTGTGAGCATAGAAGAATTAGTTTCATCGTAAGATTAATCTACTAGTTATAAATGATCTAAAGATTTTTTTAATCCTTCTACATTCAAAATATATATTGTTTTAACATCATATTGTATCTCTTTAAAAACAGGAAATATATGGAATGAAATATAAATTTGTAAATTGAAGACACCATGTATATATCAAATCAATTTATTAAAATATTAAATTACTGCAATGATTATGAATTATTAATGATGAAAAAACAAAAAACAATGAAACTTTTAAATACAATAAAAACAAGAACACAGCACATTTCTGCTGCTTAAAGTTGTTTGGCTTTAACATAATGGACATTCAGTTTTGGTAGAGCTACAAATAAATTAAAAAGAAATTTTATTGTCTTTGAGGACAAAAATTTGAATTTCATTAACTAATTGCCACAAAAATGAAGATTTAATACAAAGCAAACTTAAATGTAACTGAATTTCATACTTTACATTTTGCACAATCCATATAAACTGAGTTATTATTTTTAATATAAAAATTGATAGTCGTTCTTTAATTTGATAATTAAATTTTAAACAAATAAAAAAAAAAAAAAAAAAAAATTGTGTTAAATAAATAATTAACTGCAACCGTGTTAGGGCTCAAAATATGCTTATGTGAATAAGTCAAGAAAATAAACTGTAATTTTGTCTGCTGTAAGATTTTTGATTTTTATATGATATAAAGCCTTAACTTTAAATAAAACTATATGAATATTTCAATATAAAAAAAACGTTTTTTAGGAGGGGACTTCTGTATAGTTTGTTAGTTATAAAAAGCTATCTTATAGTTAAAAAGCGTTTTGGTTGTTAGTTAATATGGAATGAATGCAAATTTTGCAGCTCGGCAACTGAATTCATAAATAAAAGAAGATGAAAAGGTTGAGGTGACTGGCACCCTCCCCAACTCAGTTCAAGTTTACAAACAGATGAGGATTAAATTAGATGAAGTTCTTAAATAATGATATTTTTCAAAGTCCATATGTTGAAATTCGGCAGGAAAGCCTCTACCGGAGATAACCAGCTCCGGACATGTTAAACAAAAGTCACAGACCTGAAAAAAAAAAAAAACAATCGTGCAATATATATAAATAATACTTATATATTTAAATAACAAAAATACTTTTTGAAAGCAAGCTTTTAATATTTTTAAAACATGATGAAGACATGGCGACAGTTCAAAAAAATGATACTGTTATAACCGATAATTAAATAAGTAAACCTTAAATTATTTGAGGCATTCCTCAATCATTAAAACTCAGGTTCATTATAGCATCACCCAAATAACCAAAGCTCTATAAATATAACGACCACAGACGGATTAGGAACACATGGTTAATGTTTGATTTGTTGTTCTACGGTCACTTTTTCGCGTACTTTTTAGGCTAATTATGTTAGGATCTACAGTTTAACGTGGATTCTGAACCACTAACTAATATCCATGCCACCGCTAGGATTCGAAGCTGAAGTCTGTGGTACCAAAGGTCAAAGTGCTAGTCGACAGATTAGAAAAGAACCTGTCCTTCGACGGCATAATTTGCATCAAAAATTTAACTTTTTATCATATATTTTTTTCAACTTGATTAAAAGGACGACTTTTCAATATCTTGTGCTTTGAAGATTTAAGCATTTACAGCGAATGTTGCCATACTTCGCCTTATTGTGAATCTACATGAAGGCTTATTATGCCAGCCTATTCACCTTGCAAAATGCTTTCAACGTTTGACCTACATAATATATATGTAATTTTATGATGTAAACTGATGTATCAATGACTTTCTTGAATAACTGAACTGTTAAAATTATGCAACTTTCTTTAGTTGTCATAAATTAATATTGAATATAACCGTGGTTAGTCCATAACAACTTTTTAAATATGGTGCAGTTGTAGTTGGCTCACATTGTAATTTAATTTATTGTACAAGTAGCTGATTTAGCAAATTATATTAGATAGCATATCATTTTGTATCTGCAGTTAATAATTCGCTTCGTGCAAAAAATCCTACTAGTAATCCTAAATTAGATATTTGTCGAAAACAATACTTAAATTAATTGTAATAACTATAATGTTTTTGTTTTTTACATAATATTGCAATGTTTTACCTGAGTTCATTGTATAAGTTGCCTAGGATCAAATCATGCAGGGCAGCTGGGTGTAACGCAGTGAGAAGCCGTACTGCGAATTGTTGCCATTCAACAAGGCATCGTGATTGCTTTTCACACGAAGCATGAAGGGTTTGCTGCGAGCTGGAAATAAACATTGCATTATTTAAAATAACTGTCGTTCGAGTAAAAATGCTGTGCAAAAATGTATGATATAAATGGAATGGAAAGCTTTTTACTAATAAAAATAGTAATGTAAGAGAATTTGCATATTTTGTCGATTTTCTCGGAAAGTGCTTAACGAAAGTTTAAAACTTCGAAACAAAGATGCAAGTCTTTAATATTGATTAGTTAATCATATACGTACTGGTGAATAGCTTTTCCGCTTTTTTTTTCAAAATTCAATGAAATTAGAAAGCAAACAGTAAAAAAAAAGTGACTAACAATCAATGTCTAACATCAATGTCTGCTTGATGGATCGTGGGGAAATTGCACAAGACTGAAAAGTAACGTCCGCTGTAATGCATATGTTAATAATTTAAATTATTAACATATGCATTACAGCGGAATTTATAGAGATCTAGGCAAGGCCATCCAAGAGCCACGATGACAAACGAAGATCGACATTGAAAAAAAAAAATTGGTTAGAATATAGACGTCAAGTACTTCGAGAAATCCACTTAATTTATGATTACAGCAATTTTTAAAAAAAAGAAAATATCTTTTGCATCTTTAGGATAACTTTTATCCATCTATCTAAATTTTTCATATGTTGCGATAATATAGATTGTATATACAATTACCTTTTATTGACATATACGAATTTCAAAGTAGTATGACTGACTGTGTCGCATATATAAAGTCTAAAATTCAAATTTAATTCTGGTGGTGTCATTAAGATGTTTATAATTAATCATTAAATCTTTGTATGATTAAACAATAAAATTATTAATAATTTTAAATTATTTGTTTTTAATTAATCAATTTCTCTAAAATTTATTTACAAAGTGTATTTTAATAAATTTATTAACTTCAGTACTTGATAAACATAAATAGTCTCGCCTTATAAAGACTAGGCTATCTGAATGAAATTTTTTAAAAACTATGCTTTGAAAAAGTCACTTACAGATCAGCACATCCCTCTCATGAAGCTTTGTACCGCAGAATCTGTCCTCTCCAGGACCCATGCCATCTTCAGAACCTTGATCAATACCTATGAAGTCGTCTTCATTGCAGATGGACCCGCTGGCACCGCCATCGTGGGGCGCACCCCAGGAGAATGCCCCGGGGGTTCGGTCTCCCACTTGA